>LGTU01000541.1:0-31667 GCA_001314425.1 Phytophthora pluvialis | reverse complement strand
GGTCAACGAATGTTGGATCAAAACCTGAAGACCAGGAACGATCCCTTACACCGGGTCGGTTGCAAGCGCCTCTGAACACCGAGGTTATCTTCGATCAACCCACAAACCTGCACCACTAGCCACGAGCGAGGGCTAGGATGCAATATAGCGCTTTCGCGCAACCCCCTGCAGTCCCTCAGAAGGAAGGGTACCAGCGGTCAAGCCTAGTACAAGGGTGCCAAATTAAAACCTCGGCAGGTAGTCAAATATAGTTACGGACACTCGGGTCCAACAGATATATATAGAGCGACACTCTGTTGTCGCTCCCACACCCACTCTCGGATTGACCTGAATAAACCCTCGGTTCAATGCACCTCGGGTCCACTAACAGGCATCCCACTCAGCAGGGCGTGTCCAGGCACTACAATAAGCTAGCTACACTTACNAGCATACGATCGGTCCCCAGTAAGTGTGGAAAAGAGATGGGTACAGAACCTAATCAGAACCCTCAACTGGCGGTTTATTATAACCAGCCGGGAGTCCTGTCACTAATTATCCTAGTCACTCGATCGCGGGAAATGTAATCTGCCAATAGAAGCGGGCTAGCACCTTTCACCGAAAGGTTCGACGGTGGTTGCCTTGGCGACCGAGCTGTCCCAGCTCGGCCAAAACCCAACGCCACAGTACTCTAAACAGCCAGCGGATAGCCGACCCAACGCAGAGGGAGGTGTGCGACATTTGGTGGAGAAGCAGGGTATCTGCTTGCTGGAGAAGGACTTGTTTGGCTTGTGGAGAGAAGACTCGTGGAGCGCTGTGAAGAGCGTCCGTGCAGTGAGCTACTTTCGACGGTCAAGTGAAGGCTGATGTCGTGAGCGCTTCGACCCAAGGACGGTTATCTTGGACGGTTAACCTCTATTCTCGACGACGGGACACGCTTGCTGCTCGAAGGGACGGATCTACGCGGTAGGTCTACTAGCGTACCGGATCTTCGCGTGTCGTGCCTGACTGGAACGGTTCCTGTGAACGGTAGCCTCGGCAGCCTCGCCAAGTGAAGCGCTCGCCCTCGAGAGGAGAATCTCCGACCATAGGGAACGTGATGTCGACTGAAGCCCAAGGAGCGGAGATGGAAGCTGAGTTCAACGATGCCGTTAGTGAGGCGATCAGCATGGAAGTGACGAGAAATGAAGGGCCTGCTCCTCCTGAACAAGAGAACCCTTCGACTGCAAGTGGGGCGCCTTCGGGTAGGACGCTCTCGAGTCCAGGCACCGCAACGCATGCTGCGCAGGACGCTCCCAGCGCTCCGCTGACGAACCCGGCGCGTCCCGACCTGATGACGCCCGCGGGGTTGAGAACGGTGAGGTCTCTCGTACAGAGAGCGGTGACGGGTACTGGTCGTGGAAGCGGGAGTGGAGGAGGATCAGGACCTCTCCCTCCTCAGGGGGTCGCGCGAAGCGAAGCTCAAGGGACGACGGCGCTGACTACTACGCCTGGCGGAACGACTCGACCGCCGGCTTCGTCGACTGTACCAGCTGCGAGCGTGCCAGTGTCGAGTGGTCTGGCCGGAACGCACCCCGGGAACGGTGCCGCTGGAGGACTGGGGTTCCCTGGCGGGGGAGGCGCTTGGCTTTATAGTAGCATACCAAACTACATGATGACGACGCATCAGCAATCCCTGCCTGTTTGGTACGGTCCGAACCCGACTCCGACTCCGACTACGAACGTTCCTGCTACCCCTGGGGTCTCCAAGCAAATGCGCACGGCGATCCCTTCGTACGGTGGCTTCACGATTGGCGGTGCGCCTGGAATGCCTAACTTCGGGTTTACCAATCCATATTTCCAACCTCAAGGAACGGTGACGATGTTACCTCCAGTCTGGGACGCTAGTACGGGCACGCGGCAATATCCGCAGGCCGGACTGGCGACTTCCTCGACAACTACCCAAGCTACGGCGCCTCCTAGCGAAAAAGCTCATCAAGGTCGCCGAGCTACCCCTAGAAGCGGAGGTACTAGTGCTGACCCCTCCATTCTACAGCAACAGTTTGGTGGCATGCCGTCTCAGATTAAGAACGCAGTGAGGATGATCCAACCGTTTTATTCGGACAGTGCCAGCGTAGAGAAGGCTCGGATGTTCTGGAACGCCTTCAAGAGGGCCACCTTTGGTCTAGACGAGGCCTTGCGTCTGAGTGCGTTCCGCGAGTGCTTGAAGGGCAAGTCTGGCGAGGAGTCGTGGATGTACTCTCAGATCAACGACTTCGAGACTCTACGAACCCGGTTCCATAATCAGTTTGTATGCCAGACGCCTCTACAGATGATAGAACGCTTGAAGTCCACGAAGCGTTCTAGAGGAATGTCGCCTGAGGTGTGGGGTGACCTGGTGTCCAGCCTCTATGATGCTGCCCAGTGCTACGATCCCCAGATGCGTTACCAGTATTTCCTGGCGGGTCTGAGGAACAAGGCGTGGAAGGCCGCCTTCTACGCTACCATGGTGAACTCGATCCCCGAGGCAGTGGCCATGTTGTTGTACAAGAATATGCATCTCCCAGTCGAGGACGACGCTGACTTTGCTGAGGCACCTAAGAAGAAGGCCGACTCGGAGAACGCTTTGCTGACGCAGATGATGGCGATGATGCAACAAACGCAGAACCTGTTACTGGAGCAACAGCAACGCCAATCTAGCGTGCCTCGGTCGCAGGTGCCAGAAGCGTTCGCGGCGGCGGCGTACGAAACAGTCGAGAACCAAGAATTGGCTCGGAACGCTGCAAGCGTGACTGCGAGCGCTCCCGTTCCGCCGACTCCAGTCGGAGGAATCCGCCAAGGGCCCGACCTGTACACTCAGGAAGGTCAGAAGGTGTGTGGACGCTGCCATGTGTTAGGGTGTAGCCGTATCTCGTGTCGTCGTCAGAACGCCACGTGCGGAAACTGCAACACTCGCGGCCACTTTTAGGTGGAGTGCTCGTTTCCGCGCTCGCAGCCTTCTGCTAGGAACGGAGGAGGAATGGCTGGGCGGAACGCTGGAACACCCCAAGGCCTACGAGCGTGCTTCTTATGTGGCGAGATTACCCACATGGTCGCTCAGTGCCCCACCCGAGCTGCTATCACTCACCTGGTCTCGCAAGGGACAATGGCGACCTCGGCTACTTACGGGCAAGGTCAGTCCCAACAATGATGGGGGCAGGAGGAAGGGGAAGGAGGAGGTGTCGCTCCTTCCTCTTGTCACTGGGACGACACGAGGTGGAACGCTCTAGATGCGGTGGTCGAGATGACTGGCGAAACTAGACGCGTTCCGGAAGGCGGTGGGATGGTGCCTGCTGCGACGATGACTGAAGAAGCGTCGGAGATTGCTGTGAATGAGATGGGAACAAGGGAATTTGTGTATGATGAAAGACGAGCTGACTGGAAAAGCGACACGCCGGTGGACGGCGCTGCGACGATTGTGACCAGTAACCAAGAGAACGCCTGCGCTGTGGAAGCGACGGGCAGGGAACGCTGTGAAGAAGACGCTACGAGGAGTGGCGTCGGGACGGCAGATTGTGCTGTCACCTCGGCCTCGGAAGAAGGCCGAACGAGTACTGAGGATGAAGATGGGAGTTGCGAACCCGCCGAGGACAAGAATGTCCTGAACGAGGACTACGCTACAAGTAGTTGCGACTCGGAAGGACGCTCGGACGCTGTGTGGGACACCGACTACGTGCTTTGTGGTGGACCCTTTGCCAAAGAAGATACCGTCTATGAGGACTTTGGCGCTCCAATAAGGATGAACTAGACAAGCGTGCTCGCGAGGAGGGCATACTTGGATCCGAAGCTGGATTCGCGGTAGACGTGAACGCCGAGGGCCCTCCGCCCCTCGAGCGCGGGTACGAGGATGAAGTCGGCAAGGAGGGCGTCGGAGAACGGTCGAAGGCGGGGGTCTCTGACGACTATGAGAGCCGTTCTCTAGCGACCCTGTGCGAATACTCCAACATCGCGAAGTCGGAACGTATTGTGAGCGTTACGGAGACTACTATAGTGCACGCGGAGGCTGAGGAACTCTCCGCCGAGCACGACCCTGGGCCGGCCGTGAGTGATGTGGGGGGAAGGTCGCCTCCTTCCCTTAAGCGACTATTCACGCCTGAAGAGCTGGATGCTCTGGATGACGGAGTCAAGACTGAGGTATCCGACGTGGAGGAGGAGAATGACAAGGAACTCGAAAAGCGATTGCACCCGCTAGATAAAGTCGAACCGAAGAAGCGGGTGGAACGGAACGCTACGCAGCATACGGAGCTGATGTTAGAGGAGCTGAGTACGCTTCTCCGCATTCCAGTGGAGACATTAGCTAGGACGCGGGAGTTGTCTTCGCCAGCGTACTGGCTCAAGTGGATCAAGGAGACGGTGGTCACTACTGAGGAATCTAAACGCGGGAACCGCTAATTCCGCGATCCTGGAGTTGACCCTGGAACAGTCGTTCGGGTCTCCGTCGGACGGGCTAGTGCCACCGATGATCGCGATGTCGGCGGAGGAGTTGACGTTCTCTCCGATGAAATCCTGCGTGCCAAGAACACCGATACCGCCGCCGAACCGGTCGTCGTGGATTCGATTATCGTGGAGCCGAACAAAAGGAACGCTCTGGAGGAGCATTCGAGCGAAGTCGGGGAGGCCGGTACTCCCGAAGGGCCTCTCAGTCCGTCGGAGGACGATGTGAACGGATCCGGACACAGTGCAGAACCGACAGTAACGCGCTGCACGGTGGAGTTCTACTGTGGTTTGCGCTACAAACCAAAATGCCATTGCTACAAGTCAACGCTTGCTGGGATCGCAGCACGAGCCTGCCTCATTGCCGGAGGTACGCTGAGGACAGCGTCCTGTAAGTCAGGGAGAATGTCCCGAGTCCGGGTGGGAAGCCGACACGCTAGGCGATCCGGTACTGTGGCAGGGTCTGCTGCCGTGCGAGCGCAGCGTCCTTGGAACATGGGTACGCTAGCCGGTGGAATGGCTTCAACTAGTGCCCCCCGCTTGGTGTGCGTGCCCTCGCCCGGGCATGCTCTCTACGAGGTACTTTGCTGCTCGGTACAGGAAGCCCGGACGTGGCCGTGGCCTCTAGGGGTGAAGGCTCGGATCGTTGGACCCGCACTCTCTTGGTGAAGGGGGCTGGGCGGCATGAGTCCTAAGGTGAACGGTGGTACGATTACGCAAGCGTGCTAGTAAATGTGTGCCGCGGGAGATGAGCGATCGCGCGGTCCAAGTGGATAGCTGAAGATTGGCGCCTTGCCCGTGAGCAAGGTCTTGGAGAGGTTCTTCGCGTAGTATAACGTTCAGTCGTAAATCTTTCCTGCAACACTCAAGAGAAGTTCAACAAACAAGACATTTTACATTTTGTCTAAGCGTTCAAACTCTACTACTAAACGTTCCTAACTTCAAGCCACCCCAAGCAAGACCGTACTCTAAACAGCCAGCGGATAGCCGACCCAACGCAGAGGGAGGTGCGCGACAGGTGCTTCCGTTGCAAGCTGAAGTTGATGCCAAACAAGGACAAGGACAGCTTGACGGGCGTTACCCCGCCTCACGGTTCAGACTCTTGAGCAACCTGATCACTGTCGTAACACCCAGCCTCGTGCAATCCAAGCAGAAAATGCTCTATCGCCACGCTCAGTACCTCGTTTTGGGCTGTTAAATGACCCACTCGATGCTCTTGTGTTGGCAAATCGACGAGCGTTGCCAACAACCCAGAACGTGGGTTTCCATTTTCGTGAAAGGGTTCGCGATGTGAAGATCAGTTGGAGGTACAGCATCTTGCGGGCGAAAGCAAAGCGTAAATACTGCATGTGCAAGGAGCTCGCGCCGTCGGAGAGGGCGTCGTTCAACTAATAAAGTCCGTAGGCTTTGAAGACCCTTCCTTTCTGCAGCTTCGCGAGCAACGTGGGAGATTCTCCCAGACCTTCAATGTTACGGTGTGTCATCGCTGCATCACCACTGGGTGGCCCAGTGGGTGCACCAGTGGGTGCACGTCGTGACCATCCTCTCCACACGGAGCGACAGTCGTTGCCGCCCCATGCGGAGACGAACTGCAAAAGCCTCGTTCTAATGCATGCAATGCCTCGTAGTAGTCTCAGGTCGCGCGCGATCTTTCACGGTCTCCGCTTCAGCTTACGTCGTAGTACCGTAGTTTCTGTATTTTAGACCTCGACGTCGTCACTTGTGAGCAGTTTCCTATTTTTGGCATCAAAGCACCTTAGCTGTTGCGTCCGGGGCCACAACCCACCACGCGTCTCCGCCCCATGAGCTCGTTCGAGGCCCCGAAAGCCGCGCGCTCGGGCTCGCGCGTGACGGCGCTGGGCAAGCGCCCGTCGCTCCTGCACCGCAGCTCGGACCCCGAGTTCAGCGACGCCGAACTCGACGGTACGACTGGCAAAAGCGTTAATCTCCTGCGACAACACAATAATTCGTAGTTATTCCAGTGCTAATCTGCTTCCTTTTTCCTGCATTCAGACGCCGTGGACATGGGCGAGAACGCCGTGTGGGCCAACCTGGAGGAACCCATTTATGCCGAGAAGGACGTGGAGATCTTCCGGCCCACCCAGAAGGACTCCAGTCTGCCCGTGTACTACGCCAAGGGCTGGCTGCCCTTCTCGGCCGACACGCTGTTCGACGCGCTCATGGACGCGCGGTACCGCAAGATCTGGGACAGCAACGTGCACCAAGCGCACGTGGTGGAGCACCAACACGTCAGCGACGTCATGTACTTCGCGCTGAACCTGCCGTGGCCGCTGGCCAATCGCGACTACGTCTACAGGCGCCGAGTCAAGTTCTACCCGAACCAAAATGCCTTTGTGGTGCTGTGCCAGGCCGCGCACCACGCAGACGCACCGGCTAGTGACGTTCGAGTGCGGGTGGAGACCTGCACGCTGCGACTGTGTATCCGCAGCATGTCGAGCTCCAATGATTCGTGCGACTTCCACCTGGAATACGAGGACGATACCAACTTCAGCATCCCCAATTACGTGGTGAACATGCTGCTACGCACGATGATGCCGTCGTTCATGACGGAGCTGCTCAAAGCTTGCAAAGGGTACGCTGACTACATCAAGACTTTAGACGACACCGGGGTGCAGAGCATTCCTTCCCAGGTTGTTCGTCATCGGAGCGCAGTTTTGACTGCAGCCACAGCTGCAGTGACGGGAACCGCGAACTCTGTTGGGACTAAGAGCGCGATCAGTGTTTCTGTGACTGAAGTAAGGAAGCCGGTGAGGCCCAGTCCGCACTCACGAGGCAGTTTGTTCTTCCGAAGTAATCGAACAAAACGAAAGCCTGGACTGGTTCGACGGGATACTGACGAGCACAGCAGCGTGAGTGAAGACTGGGATGCTGACGATGCCCCTCGGAGCGAGCCGCCTACAACTCGAGACATGCGGCCATCTTACATGCCAAGATCTCATTCAACGGAAATTGAGCACAGCTATGGCGCAGATCATCTACACCACTCTGCTTCGGCAAACAGTCTTAACTCGACCTCGTTCCTCAATGACCCATCATCTGTGTCCGAGTTTTCCCGAGCCAGCTTGGTGGCGTCAGCGCAGACTGCTCCACGAAGTGGAGACGGACTATTGACACTATTGGATGACGACTTTACAATCGAGTTCCGCAAGCAAAAAATTGGTCTGCACTTGGAGACTGACCTCTTTTCGAATAAGGTGCTTGTAGCTCTCTGCGAGAAGGACAGCGAAGCTGCAGCTTGCAAGGAGCGTATTGAGCCGGGGTTTCTGGTGACTTCGGTGAATGGTATTTCGGTGGGCGATTTTAAATTTACGGATATTCTCAGCGAGATCCAGCGAGCACTACGGCCACTCACCCTGGGCTTTACTCACCCGGATCGGGAAGCATCTCTTCAATATCGTCGCTTCAAGGAGCCGCAAAATGTTTTGAGGTGCCTCGTATCTCGAGATGAAAATGACTTGCTGGGCGTGCTACGTCCGCTCGATGAAGATGCAGCAGTGAGTGCCGTTCTCAAATGCGACTTTGTAGCACCTACTGCCATGTCCGAGTCCGCTAAAGCAAAACTTATGCCTAAGGGTAGCAGTCCGGCACTATTGGAGTCTCCGTCCTCGCAAAATGGTGCAACGCCCACGCTTCATTCTTCTGCGTCTTTGCCAGAGTCGGGGACAGAGCGTGTGCTCGTACCAGCAGGCTACTTAGTCTACGAAATTAACGATTCATACGTCCTGGACGTACCATTTGCTGAGATCGCTCACCTACTACGCCGCAGTGGTGAGGTTTGCGTGGTAACCTTCAAAGCGGCGATGGCCGTTGTGGGCGGAGGTAAGCAACGATCTTCAAAGAGTAGGCACATAATCTCAAGGCGTCTTTCAGGCGTGTTCAGAAGGAAGCGCAGGGCGTCCGACGCAAGTATTACAGCTAGCATGAGCTCGACTTCGTCACGAGAGTGGGCAAGCGGGAGGGGTCTATCATCTCAACCCAGATGCGGAAGTTCTGATGGTGAAGCAGCGCGACCTACGGATGCCAATGCGGAGGATTGTGATCTGACGGACTATTCTTCTGTCACAGTCACAGCGAGCAACATCGACTGGGTGTGGCAGCAGGTGTTGCTCTTGAAAGCTACGGAACGTATTTTCTCCGCTGCGCTCTTGATTGATCGGCTTGAAGCATTTCTAGCTGATAGTGGCAGCACCAACAAGATCATCGCAGCTGCAAAGACGAGGGTACTGCGGGCAATGCACGACGAGCGTGAGTTAATTGGCCACATGAAAGAGCGACGTGATCAAGGCGTGCGAGCTCTAAGAGAGTTTAGTGATAAGGAGGGCGACGACGAATGGCAGTTCGGTCAGACAATGCTGGGAGTGACCACTTCCTGGAAACCCGACGAGGACGGCTCGGTGTGGATCAAACTTGAAGGCCTCGTTGACGGTGTGGACATATTCAACACCATATCTGTCATCCGCGAGGTGGACCTCTACAGCGTGTGGACACCGTTTTGCTCGCAATCACTGCTACTCCAGGATATGGGTCACGTGGAACTAGCGGCGTACTTGGCTATATCGTCCCCATTCTTGCAGCGCGACGCGATCATTCGAGCATTTGGCATCAATGCTGTCTATGAAAACCGTTGTCTGCTGCTGCTGGGAGGATCTGTGGATGTGTCATCGGTGACGAGCTCTGTTCCAGTTCCTACGTTGCAAGGGTGGAGCGCAGGTCGTATGGAGGTCAAGGGATTCCGTGCGCTAATCGAGCCTCTCACGCGCATGCAAGCTCGCACTTGCATCGTAGCGAACATCGACCCGAAATGCGCAATCCCAAAACCGATGCTGAACTTTGCACTCAAGAAGATGGCTGGTATTCTGCTGTATCTGATCCGCAAGGAGGCTGAAAAGATCGAGCTCGACCACAAGAAACCTGCTGCGAGCGCTGCGAACGAGCACATCCGCCGTATCACCAGTGACCCGAGCGGCTTCTACACGTGGCTTCGGCCCATCGTCGACAAGTACTTCCTCGACCAGCAGAATGGCAACCTGCCAGAACCTCTCACTTTGACCTCTGACGCTCCGGTTGAGTGGACAGCAGATGATGCTGAGGTGCCTCTCGTGAGCGGCAGCGGAAGCTACAAGGGCGCGAGAACCGGCAGCCCTCGGCTTGCCAAGCGACGCAGCTCCACGCGGATCGCTGCGTTTCAGCGCAACGCGCTCAGCGCTGCGTCGGTCGACAACACGCGACCCTCAGTCGAGACTCCTTCAGCTTCCGGCAAGCGCCACTGGAGCGACTACCTGCACGACTTCACCATCTGGCCGTATCTAGTGCTATTTATCTTCGCCAAGCTGTCCGCGGACCTCCCTCTCCTGTACGCGTGCGTGCTCAAGTTCGCCTTCACCTGCACGTGCACCTGGCTGGCGGTCCCCGGCGCGTTTCCGCGCGCCACGCGGCAATGGAAACGAGTGCGCAATGAGCTGGAGCCGCTTCGACGGCAGTGCGTGGTGCTGGCCGCCATCTGCGACGTGCTGAGCTCCTACATGCTGCGTGTCTGGGTCCGCTGGGTGCAGTGCCACCTCGTCACAGTGCTGCACGGCTCGGCCGCCAGCGCGCTCTGCTTCTCTCGCTTGCCCACGGAAGTGCGCCAGTCCGATCAGCTCGCCATGGTGATCGTCTGCTTCCTCTACGCGAGCGCCCTCGTCGGCGTGCAGATTGCAGTCAACTTTTAACACGTACTCCATTTCTCCTTAGCATCCACTTCTCCTTGGAATCCACTTTTCCTTGGGATCCACTTCTCCTTGACATCCACTTCTACTTAGCTTCCATCTGGGCAGGCGACACCTGTACGTAGAGGATGGCGAAGGCTGAGGCAGCGAAGGCGCCCGCGGGCGGGCGGTCGCTCAGCCCCATGCGCTTCATGCAGCTGGCGCTGGCCACGACGGTGCTCTTCTCGGTGGCCTACATGTACCAGTTCGTGTCCGTGAGCATCTCGCTGCGCTCGGCGGGGGACTCGGAGGACGAGGACGGCGGCATCGTGCGCAACCGCGTGCTGGGCCACTCGGTGCTGCACGTGCAGGGCTTCGAAGCTGGCCACAAGTTCGTGAGCGAGTACGACGTGGAGACGCAGGGGCCGCTGTTCATCTTGTTCATGAGCGACGCCGACGAGGACGGCAAGTACTGGTGCCCGGACTGCGAGCGCGCCAAGAAGCCCGTGATGGACGCCTTCAACCGCGCGCCGAGAGGGTCCAGACTCGTCGAGATCCGCGTGGGCCCGCAGTCGTACTGGGCCGACTACATGAACGAGTTCCGGCAGAACCAGCTCTTTTACTTGGACCACATCCCGACCCTTGTGCGGTACGAAGGAGGCGGCAACTCGTCCACGATGCTCACCGAGTCCTTCTGCACGGACCCGGCCTTGCTGGACTATGCCTTCCGAGTGAACAAGCCCCTGGCTGGAGAGCCGAGCAAGAACAAGGTGCTGACCATGCACACGCCCGGAGAGGTGACCGACTACCTGGGCACCTACGACAACAGCTACCCGCTCTACCTGTTCTTCGTGTCGGGATCCCACGCGTTCAACGGACGTCTGTGGTGTCCGTACTGCGACCGCGCAGATGTGGCGGTGATGCACTACTACAACTACACGGCGCCCGACAACGCGGTCATGGTGCGCGTGGTGGTTAGTGCCACTTACAAAGGCTGGAAGCTGAAGCGCAACGTGTTCAAGCAGCCCGATTTCCAGGACAAGGTGGCGCCCGTGCGAGGTGTGCCGTTCCTGGGCTTCGTCAAGAAAGACGTGCCGGCCAACAAGATCAAGGTGCACCAGTTCATGCCCGACTACCCGGAGACCACCAAGCTCAAGACATTCTTCAAGAACAAGCCGCGGACGGCGCGGCCCAACTAGCTACCAGCGGGTGCTTGACCCCATCCCGTCCGTCATCAAGTCGATTGGTAGCAGTCAAGAGCGATAAATGCCCGCCCATACATGTAATGCAGAATGTCAACGCTTTGGTGTCAAGTTGCAGTTAAGTCAGGACATCTTGATTTCACTATGCCCAATAAAATACTATATCACTGCAAAAAAAAATGCCTTCGAGCAACAATAATCGGCGTCGAAGGGGGTCTCGCGGCCGCGATGCGAGCGTCTGGCTGCGCCGCAACGTGTGGCTGGTGGCGGCGATGACCCTCGTGGTCATCTACTGCGTCTTCATGGTGCGCACGACCATGTGGGCGCAAGCGTTCGACGCGCAACAGGAGCAGGAGCGAGCGAAGGAATCCGGGCAACTGGCTGGGGACGGCAACGCCATGAAGGAGGCGATGGCTGTGCTCAAGGAAATGGGCGCCATAAGGGGGGGGAATACACAGGGAGAGGCGGAGGAGCAGGCCGAGGAGACCGTGGAGGACGGACGGGAGCAACTGGTCAAAGGAGGGGGAGAGCAGGAGGCCGTGGGCGAGGAGGAGGCGCACAACGCACACGTCGCAGCAACGGCGGGGCCTCAACTCCGCAAGGACACAGTGGCGTACGACGATAAAGTCCCTCTTGAGGAGGCTGGAGATATCCCCGTGGTCGGTGCGACCGTGGAGGACGAGGTGGAAACACTAACAGGTACCGCAACGACACAGCAGACGGAGGACCACAAGTGGACGGCGTTCGACGACTTGCCATTAGCCGGTGGGCTGGAAAGGGGAAACGGGAAGGAGGGTCCAGTAACAGTAGCGTCGAGGCAGACGGATGCTACAAAGAACGAAGCACCTGCGCCGTTAACTGCTTCGCTGATGAAGACGTCCAATGACAGCGATCATTTGTGGACTGGAGTGGACAAGCTGCCGGTTGCTGGAGGAAGCACTACGCAGCTACAAGCACCTGTTCCTGGTGCAATTATGACTACTACTGCAGGTTCTGGTGTCAATCAAGAGCCGACACAAGCTGCTCAGGTGCAGCCGGGGGAGTTCACATCGAGACGATTTGACACGCCAAGGCTCATGTTGGAGACGTTGGAGCAGGCAAACGCGTCGATCCCGTTCGAGAAGCGACACCACACACTATTCGGCTACAACGCTACCTTGGCGTATCTTCAACTCTATACGAAGCCTGCCGACTCAAGGGAGGAGATTTTCCTGTTCTTCACATGCAGCGACAGCAAAGGCGGCCGGGATGACTGGAACCCCAACTGTGCGACAGCACGCGAGAAGGTGTACGCTACGTTTGCTAAGTCACCTTCTACGAATCGTCTTGTAACCATCCACGCAGGGCCTCGCGAAGATTGGATGGGGGGTAACGCCTTCACTGACGACGACGATCTTCGTCTAAAGGCTGTTCCTACCTTAATGCGATGGGATGGCGGTGCTCCCGGTGCTCTGCGCTCTACATGGGGTGTGCTAGTAGACAATTCGCTTCTTTACGAACCGCTGGTGCGCTACCTCTTCCGCAACGCTGACGAGCAGGACAAGCTACTAGCGAAACCAGAAGTCGAAACCAAGGAGATCATCACGCTGAGAGGATATGCGCAGTATCGATCGTACGTGGAATCTGACGCCGGCAACGGAACTTCGTACCCACTCTTCATGATGATGGTGTCGGGTCGGTTCCAGCGCAACAATCGTCTCTGGTGTCCGTGGTGCCGGCAGTCGGAAATGCCAGTAGAATACGCATTCTACGCCTACGCGCCGGCGAATGCCAAGCTGGTCCTCGTGGAGACCTACGACAAGTACAGTGAGTGGCGGAAGCCGGAGAACGACTTCAAGCAGGACCCCCAGCTCGCGATGAAAGGCGTGCCATGGTTCTATCGAGTATTTCCGGGTCCACCCGGTGCGCCGCTCACTTACCAGCGCGTCAAGAAGAAATTGTACATTCTCGAGGCCTTGCAGCAGGTCTTCGGAGACTGAGCTTGATGGCATTTTTATTGGAGACTTCAACGGGATATTGTTCACGGATCAGATACTTAGAAATGGTAAAGGTGAGCCCAATCAAAAGCAGATGGCCTCCCGGTACGTGGCACTGAATCGTACAGTTGTAGCACCTCAGCAGAGCTGCAAGGATGCCGCCGAAAGCAGGAGCGCACCGCAATGCCGGCAGCGTCGCGCGGCGGCAGCGCTGGTTGCTGGTGGTGGTGGGTGTCTTCGCCTTCTACTGCATGTTCCTGTTCCAAATGCGGCTGTGGTCAGCAGCGAGTCACGCAGATCTGCGCGCCAATGTCATCAGCGCCGAAAAGGACCCCGCGGTCATCGATCGGCCGGCAACCAAGCAGGACGAGGAGCCCCAGCGCGAGACGCGAGAAGAAACCGAAGTGGCGCAACAACCCTTTGATGTTCAGGTGGTGGAGCCAACGCAGGCTGCCAAAGAAGTGGTGGCGGTCGTGAACGAGCAGCAAAACTTGCGCGCTGTTGATCCCCCTCTGTCGACTCCAGGTGCGGTCATTGTTTCGACGCCGGAGCCATCAACCACGGAGGCTGCTCCACCGATTGCAGCGTTTGGAGCTTCTGCCGCTCCGATTGCGCCTTCTTCATTCGCTGGTCGCCACGTCACCGTCTCTGGATACAATGCGGCCATGAAGTATCTGGCCAACTACAAGGTGCCCGAGGGTTCTGATGAGCAGCTCTTTTTGTTTTTCGTATGCGGTGACGAGAAGGGTGAGCAGACATCGTGGCGGCGGGTGTGCGTGGACGCATCCAAGTTGGTGTACGATGTATTCGCGAAGTCTCCGGCGCGGAACCGACTGGTGACAATCCACGCCGGCTCGAAACAGGACTGGTCCGCGGCGAATGCGTTCTTCAAAGACGGAGATCTGAAGGTGAAGATGATTCCTGCGCTCATGCAGTGGCACGGAGGGTGTCCAGGTGCGAAGCGTGCCACGTCCGGCATGATCATCGAGGGGAGTCTGCTGTACGAGCCGCTGCTGCGCTACCTCTTCAAGAACGAGGACATTCCGGATCCGCTGCTAGCGCCGGATAAGATCGCCTCAAAGGAGATCGTCTTGCTCAAGGGATACAAGAACTACCGCCAGTATATCGACGCCATAGCAGCCGGAGAGAACCTGTCGCTGAGCGCTTCAGAAGGCCCGATGTTCGTGTTCCTTGTTGCCGGCCGACTCGAGAACAACGACCGTCTCTGGTGCCCGTACTGCCGGTACTCTGAGATCTCGGTCGAGTACGCGTTCAAGGCGTTCGCGCCACCAGGGTCACGGCTAGTGAAGGTGGAGACGGTGAACTCGTACGGCGCCTGGAAGAACCCAGCGAACGAGTGGAAGGCGGACACCGCGTTGATGGTGCGTGGCGTGCCCTGGATGTACCGAGCGAATCTAGACAAGGAAGGGCGCGCTTTCAGCTTCCAGCGAGTGAGCGAGCGCTTCGACCACCCGGATGCGCTGCGAGGGGTCTTCCAGGGCTGGAAGAACCCAGTCTAACGCGAAACAAATACATGTAGAGACCCCCTTACATGTTGAACTGGTTTTCTGGTGGTCGTAAACCTAATTTTTATAATAGTGGCATAATCGTTTCTAAAGCATTTACGCCCTCTGTCTGTCCCCGACACTTGGAGTTCAGACCGCTGACGTAGCAATAATGGCCTCGCCTCGGTACGGACGCGACCGGCAGCGCCCTCGACGCCGCGGCGCTCCCAGCGGCAAGCGCACGAACCCGTGGTATATGCTGGCCGGCGGGTTCTTCGTGGTGTACCTCCTTTTCCTGGCGCACTGGCGGTTTGGAAACGTTTCTAAACTGGAGGGCTCCGCGCCCACCGAGCAGCTCAGCAACCTGCGCAAGGCCAGCAACCCGGTGCACGTGCAGATCGACGATGCGCTGGACGTGGAGATCGCGGCGCGGCTGGAAGAGCAGCGCAGAATCGAGGAGCGCGCACGCCAGATCCCCATCAAAGTGGTGCTCCCGACCACTGCCCCACCGACTGCCGCCCCAGTCGCTACTGTTGCTGCTGTTGCTGCAGTGACCGAGACGCCCAGAGAGCTGAAGAAGGTGGCGGTCGACCAGGAGTTGGAAGGACGCGTGCCTGGGATGCCAGTGCAGACGGTGGAGGAGACACCGGCGGTGCAGCTTACAGAGGCGGCTGCGGTCGTGCAACCTCTGGTGGTGGCGACGGGTGCGCCGGACTACGTGGCTACGAAGGCCGTACCGCAGCTGGGGGAACCGGCTGCGACGGCTGTGTCGTTTGCTGCTAGACATCAAGAGATCTCTGGATATGCGGAGACAATGAAGTTCTTGGAGAACTACCAGTACAACCCGGACGAGTCGCTTTTCCTATTTTTCGTGTGCAGCGACGAGCAATTCAAGGCGAACGACTGGTCCGAGGTGTGCGTCAAGGGAAAGCAACACGTGTACGACGTGTTCGCCAAGTCTCCGGGACGCGATCGACTGGTGACGGTGTTCGCAGGTTCGGAAAGTCACTGGAAACACCAAAACGATTTTTACAACGACCCAGACTTGCGAGTGAAGGGCGTGCCTTCCATCATGCAGTGGGAGGGCCGCAGCGGCCGGACGTCTGGAATGTTGGTGCAGAGGTCTCTGTACGACGAGCCGTTTTTGAGGTATCTGTTCAAGAACTTGGACCAGCCTGAGCTGTTATTTGCTGCTGAGGACGTCAAGAACAAGCAGATCGTTACGGTGAATGGCTATGACGCGTACGTGGATGCTATGATCAAATTCGAGCGTGAGGAAAACCCGGCTCCTACGTTCCTGATGATGGTCTCAGGCCGATTCCGGAATAACCACCGGCCATGGTGTCCGTACTGCCGGTACTCGGAGTTGCCCCTCGAGTACGCCTTCTACTCGTATGCTCCGAAAAGAGCGCGGATGATTCGCGTGGAGGTCACGGATTCGTACTCGGAGTGGAGAAAGCGAACCGAATTCACTGCCGATGAGAACTTGCAGCTCAAGATTGTGCCTTTGATGTTCAAGATCGAGCAACTCCCCGCTACCGCCTCAAACGGCACGAAATCGATCCAGTTCACCCCACATAAGGTTCGCTACGACGAACTGGCCCCGTTACGCGAGCTCTTCTCAAGCTTTGCGTAGATTCCAGTTGACATTTGTCCATACACCAGGGTGGGGGAGTGAGAATCGCACCACAGCTAGATCTGCTGTGTGCGTGGTATATAGAAATCTATAGAGCGCAACCACTCGTTTGTATTTTACTGTCAAGCTTACTCCGGCGTCTAATAGTATCGGGAGAAGCTTCATCGGCAAGTTGAACTGACCGCTCTATCCTCTTGCTGTCGCCGTAGTGAAAGCCTCTGTCTCTCAGACTCCGACATTTGGTCGACGATGCCACGCTCTCCGAGGAACCCCAAATATCTTGTGAAGCTCAAGCCCAGAAACTCCTCTATCATTCGCAACGCAACACTGATCTCGCAGGTTGTGCTATCTGGCAGTACGCGAATGTGCTGACGAAGACTTCTAATAGTGAGGAGGCACATTCCCACAAACTGTTGAAACCGAGCCTTACGCTCGCCGATGATTTCGTCTTCGAGCGCATCCGCAGAAGAGCTGGAGAAGAGGCGTGACCCCCACACATGGCGTGAGGGGAATGTGGTCCCCACGATGGAGGCGAGTACATTCTCGCAGATAGCACAACGCGGTTGGTGACGACGTTTGCCTCGACTAAAGTGCTTGATGAGTTGCTGTCGAAGCACACGGAACTCAGAGAAGCGGCGCGCCACACGCCACTGCTGCTGGCTCAAGTGCACTTCAACCTCGTAGAACACCACGCCGTCCTCAGGTCGCTCAACGTGTTGCCCGGTCACGTGAGCCGTTAAATAGTCCGAGTATTCCGCTTCTTCACGAAAAATCTGCAGGTCATCGCTGCTCTCTCGCAGACAAATGATGCTCGACCGTGGAGTCGCAGTTTGCTCCCTGGGGGTGGCGCGCCGCCGCGTCGATGTTGATTCTGCGGTAGTGCATGATCTTGAAGCGGTCGCAAAGAGAGCAGCGTACGTGTGTCTCCTCAAGCTGTTCCTGCTGCCGGTCGGGACGCCGTCGCCGCTTCGATCGCGGGCCAGGAGATTACGAGCGGACAAGCTGCAGCGCCAGAGAAGTCTCGGGAACTTGCCAGCCCTTCCAGTCGCTGCCGTCGCTCGCGTCTCGCGACTTCTAGTCGTCGGAAGTCCGAAGGGGTCGGCAGGGAAGATCGAATGCCGCGTCGCCTCCTCTAGAGAGCTACACGTCGATGCAGTCGAGCGCATGGGCGAATTCGCGGCGCACGCGGCGTCGCTCAGCCTCATGCCTGAACGAAAATAAAAAAAATGACACACCACTGGACTGCGAGGGTTCAAGCAGAACGAGAAGTGCCAGTGATGGAGGCTAGGCGAGCTTTTCAGAGGGGCCAGGGCCGCGTTTCGGACGCGACGCTGGACTGCTGTGGGTGTGGCATCGCACTTTTTTTCGAGGCATCAACTCGACTTGAGCCTTGATGGGATGCGAACATCGATGTAGGAATAGCGGAGCGGGGTCCCATGACTGCAGGGACGAACCGGCAAAGTGTAGAAGAGTCTCTTGGCCCTCGCGCTACGAGGCAGAAAATAGCGTTGGCATGGTCAGTCAGAAAACTCTGCCGCGCGATATGCAGGGTGCGTGCGGGCGCCCTGGTGGCGGCGTACGCTCTCACTCGCGGCTGCAAACTAACTCGCTGGGCCTTCGACGACGACGGTGATTCGAAACGCTCGTTCGCTCGGGCCATTTGGCTAGCGGTGCACGTTGCGGCGGCCGGATTTTCTGCTGGCAAGCTGCCAAGTTCAAAACTTTTGACGAGCGGAAGACGTTGCCATCGCAAGCGCCAAACGTCACGTGGTCAGCTCGAGCCCTGCACGGACGGAGCTTCCCAACGCGCAGACACGTTTGCCTTGGCTCCAAGTTGAGCTCAGCTCTAGGAAACGGACCCCTTGAGGAGCTTCGAGCATGGCATCACGCCGGGAAGTTGCTGGGGCCTGGTGCAGCATATCCTTCCACCTCGGCTGGCCAGTTTTGGTGCTGACCAACAGAGTGCTCGCCCGTTAAATTTCCGGCCAGCGTCCGCAATTGCCTTGCAAAAAAGGCAACTATCCCCTCTGCAAGCCGATTGAGCCGTTATATCGCCATTCGTCCGCCGCTGCCATCAATTGGGAGGACCACCACTGCCTTCAGAATGCGACGTCGGTTCCTGCTGCCCCGCGCGCGTCGCCAGCCGCAGTCGCAGCTGTCCATGCGATGGCAGTCCAGCAGCGCGTCGTCTGCGGCGGATTGGCGCCAGGTCGTGGCGGACTTCCAGCGCAAGGCGAATGACACGCGAGCGTCACTGGCCTCCGCGGACGTCGAGAGCGCCGTCTGCGTATGCACGCAGAGCGAGCGCACGCGAGAGGCCCTGGACGTGGTCCGCAGAGCCGAGAAGCGCGGCATCACGGCTCCGCTGACGTCCCACGTGCAGATCTGCTGCTCGTGGGCGCGCAAAGGTCAAGCGGACCGGGCGCTGGCTATGATGCCGGAACTCCGCGCAAGGTTCGGCCAGCACTTCCAAGTGGCAGCCAAGAAGAACCAGGCGAGCGTCTACGACCCGTTGCTGTCGGTGTTCAAGGCGCAGGGGGATTGGAGAAGTACGCACGCTGCTATTGCGCAGATGCACGCGCTGGGGGTCCCACCTACACTGCGTGCGTTCCGAGTGCTCATGTTGACGGCAGCCAAAGCTCGGCGAAAGGATACGTTGATGACCACGGTGCAATTCGTGGAGAAGAAGTTCCCGGACGTTTGGACGGACGTGGCCACGCTTACGGCAATCTGCCAGGCTCTTGTGGACGTTGACGAGAACCAGCGCGCTTTGGAGATCTACCGCAAGCTGGACGACGACTGGGTCCACGAAGAAGCCAGCACGATGCTGTTTAACCAGTTCTTGCTTGCTGCCGTTCGTGGTGGAGATGGTGCGAGCGGGAAGGAGCAATCGAACAAGAAGAGCGGATCGGATACGCAGACTGCGATAGACATTTTCGACCGCATGCGGGCAGCTCGGAAAGCCGCTCCGGACGATTTCACGTTTGCAACCTACATGATAGAGCTGGAGAAGCGTGGCGAGTGGGAACAAGTGCTGGATCTGTTTAACACGATGCTAGATACTCAAACACGCAATCAGAGCGCGTTAAACGACGAGTTCAGCAAGCCAGTGGTCAACGCGTTGTCTTGCTCGGCTGTGATCCGAGTGCTGCAAAAGCTCCACGAAGCCAACCAGCCTGAGCAAAGCAAGGCAGAAGTTGAAGCTATTGAGGGGCTGGACTCTTCACATTCGTCAAGGAAATCAAAAGGCGACCAGCGCAAACTGAAGCAGGACTTGTCGGTCGTGCTGAAACAACTGAGCACAGTGGATCTCCGCAATATCGGTCACGCGTCGACGCTGATTGACACCCTGGATGAATTCAGGTTATTCACTGCGGCTCGCCAGGTTTTCAAGCGCGTGCTGGATGAAGGGATTATTCAGAAGACTCCATGGCGACTCAAAGACGGGTTTGAGATCGACTTGCACACTTTCTCTCGCGGCGTAGCGAAGTGTGCGGTCGTGTCCGCTTTCGAGGAGATCGCGCGCTCCCAGCAGGGTATCAGCGATGTCTCCGTTGCGGGTAACGCACCACTGCAGGATCTTCGTATCATCACGGGCGTTGGAAGGCGCAGCCAGACCTTTATGAAGCCTGTGCTGAGGCAAGAAATCACCGAGTTGCTGACCAAGTCAGGTCGTCCGCCGCTTTGGCCGTCGTCCCACCCGACCAACGCGGGCGTTTTGCTCGTACGCCACAACGCTCTGCGTAAATGGCTCAAGAAAGGCGGCGCTATCCGATACTTTTGATACAGTAACATGTACTTCTCCTGCTCTATTCTTTGACATAAACTCACGTGGAGATTACCCTGTTTCCTTTGTACTTCCGCTGCCGCTGTATGTACACGTGTCCTGGGGGTCCGACACCTTTCGGATGGCATCCGTGATGGCGAAGAAGTACGAGTGAGACTCGATCTCGAGGTTGCCCATAAACCACGAGTCCTCGTCAACCGCATAGGGCAGTTTGTCAGAGGCTTCTAGGAAAGTCAACCCATCCAGCTCTTCATAGCTCAGACCTGTCATCTCGACGAACTTCCGAATACGAAAGTCTCTCGGGATTTTGCCCACGGTGACGCCATCGGGCGACTTCACTGTCTCCGTGTCCACCACATCCGCGTTGAGCTCGGAATCCGACGTCATGCTACGGCGGTTCCAGTTCGCCGAGCCGATGGTCAAGAACACGTCGTCGATGATCATGATCTTGCTGTGGATGTAGATCTTCCTGTCCGGCCTCGTGGTGTAGAGCTTGAGTTTGTTCGGGTACTTTGCTCGAATGGGCTGCACCATTTGATACAGGTACTTGATGTAACCAGCGTTCGTGAACGGGCTTGTTTCTTCGTTCGCAATGACGATGACGCGTTGAATGTTTGGCATCACCTCCATGATCGCGTCGAGGAGCTCTGGGACTAGCACAAAGTACTGGTCTTCAATATAGATGAAGTTTTTGGCGTTCTTGATGGCCTTGATGTGCGCTTGGAACAGTGAAGTCTCACCGCGAGGAGCAAACTCCTTGTAGTGCTGGTACAAGCAGCTGAAGGTTCGGACGATCTGAACGCTTTGCTTCCCTATTTTCGCTGTCGTGTTGCTACTGACGTAGTCCAGCGGAGGCATATGACCGTACTTGGGGTTCTTGAAGTCGAGGAGATCGTCGTCGAGGCCCTGGCAGGGCAAGTAGTCCGAGTTCCATCGAGCTACGAAGTTGATGGCGACGTCCTTCGCTGCAGGGCCATGGATACGGATGTGGCCATCCATCCAGCCTTTTTCGCGAAATGTAATGTGTCCTGCGTCGCGGATCGCAGTCGCGTTGTGGTAAATGGTGTCCCATCGGTCGTTGGCGAGATCAATTCCACCCACGTAAGCCACCGGCTGGACGTCGGGATCCGAAGAGCTGTTTGAAGCGATGACCATGTTCTTCTGGTGGTGGGAGGACTGCGCCTTCGGAAGGCGATCGTCAAAAATGAAGACCGCCTTTGCTCCATTGATTGGTGACGGCTCGATGCTGTTGATAGCGTCGCGAGCCTTGAGGATGTAGGGCGTATACCCAACGCCAATGTTGGCCCACGCCAGAATGTTGACACTCCCGCCACGCTCCACGATACGAGAGAAAACTTCCTTGAAGCCGGTCGTCTCGCCAGTAGGATCTACATCGGGTTTGAGCGGGACAAGAGCTGCCATCCACGCAGCGAGCATCACCCGGTCACCTTCCTTGGTAGCGCTGAGATCGTCGTAGACCGCATTGAAGAATTCGTCGGCCACCGTATACGACGTCACCTTGTTGCCAGTCGTGTAGACCGCCATGCCATCTCGTGGAATTCCACCGCGCGACTCCGTGATCTCTTCTTCGGTGAGGAACCAGTCCTCAGCATCTAGCACGGGCTGTCGCGGCTTGATGTCCGATCCATCGGACAGGTCCTCACTTCCACTGCCAGTGTGGGTAGTTCTTGCAGACTCGACACTGGTAGAGGATTCGTCAAATAGAGACGAAAAGGAGAATGCCGACGAAGAAGCTGAGGACGCCGCCAACGCGATTGCCAATGCGGCGAAGAGCATCACGCTCTTGTGCGGGCTACAGGATGGGAAGTAAGTGCGGTGGCAAGTCGGTGGAAGCGTGGACCGAGGTAAGGATAAATCTGATCAACAGGATAGCAATTTGGGATGTGAAGTGTTTCCAGTTCAACAGGTGCTTGGGGGTGTGGACTTCGCGCTTGGCCTTCATGGTCGCCTTGGCCCCCATGGATTTACAAATACGCTCCCAAACCCATAGAACTCACTGAGTTCCGAGTTCTAAGAACTGTATTGCTGTTCACGGGTAACAACGGTGAAAAGAATCGTTAGCATGATGCCTACACGTGCAGACAACACAATTTTCTTGAGACCGAACACTTTTACCAAAGAAGGGCCGCAGCGACGCCGGACGGAAGTTCGTCAAAGGGTCGTAATCAGGGCTGCACAGCGATTTCGAGCTCGACATGAATACATGTAAGCCACTACAGTACATGTATTTCGAGCGCTTCAGCAAGGTATCAGAGTGCAAATTACTGCGTTGCAGAATAAGTAGTTGTGGTGGTCGAGGTTGTCGAAATGCACTGACGTCAACATCCATCCGTTTTTGCTGTAATAGCAAGACACCAAAGCTACGCCAAAACATTACAATTTTACACAACGAGTTTATTCCGTTTCCTTCGTACTTCCACTACCGCTGTATGTGCACGTGTCCTGCGGGTCTGAAATCTTCCGCATCGCGTTCGTGATGGCAAAGAAGTACGCCTTGTGCTGAATGTTGTTGTTGGCTAGGATCGACGATTCGTCGGCGACGGCGTTGGGTAGTTGATCTGCGGCCTCAACGAACGTCATGGCATTGAGCTTTTTGTAGCTAAGACCCGTCATCTCCTGGAACTTTCGAATTCGGAAGTCACGCGGCAGTTTGCCGACGGTGACCCCTTCAGGACACTTCACGGTTTCGGTGTCCACCACGTCTGCATTGAGCTCCGAGTCGGATGTCATACTACGACGATTCCAGTTGGCCGAGCCAATTGACAAGTACACGTCGTCGATGATTACGAGCTTCGTGTGAATCAAGATGTCGCGCTCGGCCTTGGTCGTGTAAACCTTAAACTTGTTCGGGTACTTTGACCGGATGGGCTCGACACTTTCGTAGAAGTACTTGATGTAGCCAGCGTTTGTGAACGGACTAGTTTGCGGGTTCGCAATGACAACGAGGCGCTGGATCTTTGGCATCACCTCCATGATCGCGTCAAGCAGCTCCGGCACGAGAACGAAATACTGGTCTTCGATGTAGATAAAGTTCTTGGCGTTCTTGACGGCCTTGATACGCGCTTGAAACAGCGACGTCTCGCCACGCGGGGCAAACTCCTTGTAATGTTCGTAGAGACAACTGAAAGTACGCGTGATCTGGACACTCTGCTTGCCAAGAGAGGCAGCGGTGTTGCTGCTGGCATAGTCCAGCGGGGGCAGGGGTTCGTACTTCGGGTTTTCAAAGTGAAGGAGCTTATCATCAAGGCCCTTGCAGGGGAGATAGTCCGAGTTCCAGCGGGCCAGAAAGTTGCTGGCTACGTCCTTGGCGGCAGGACCATGGATGCGAATCTGACCGTCCATCCAGCCTTTCTCGCGAAACGTGATCTTCCCTGCATCACGGATCGCAGTGTTGTTGTGGTGGATGGTGTCCCATCGGTCGTTGGCGAGATCCAATCCGCCCACGTACGCTACAGGCTGGTCATCCGGCTCCGACGAGCTGTTCGCTGCAATGACCATGTTCTTCTGGTGGTGAGATGCCACCGCTTTGGGCACGCGGTCGTCAAAGATAAGCACGACTTTAGCGCCGTTGATCGGGGAAGGCGGAATGCTGTTGATGGCATCACGAGCCTTGGTGTTGTAAGGAGTGTACCCGACTCCGATGTTGGCCCAGTTCAGGATGTTGACATGTCCGCCGCGTTCCACTACACCGGCCATCACTTCCTTGACACCCGTCTTAGCTCCGGTGGGATCCACGTCGGGCTTGAGCGGGACAAGGGCCGTCAGCCACGCAGCAAGCAGCACGCGGTCCCCCTCCTTCGTCGCACTGAGGTCCTCGAAAACTGCATCGTAGAATTCATTAGCTGCTGTATACGACGTCACCTTGTTGCCGGTCGTGTACACCGACATATTGTCGCGAGGAATTCCACCGCGTGAGTCCGTGAGCTCCTCTTCGGTGAGGAACCACGCCTCGGCGTCCAGAATGGGCTGTCGGGGTTTGATGTCGGTTCCATCGGAGAGATCAGCACTTCCGCTGCCGCTAGTCTGCGCATTGCCACTCGATGCTGTGGCAGACCTCGAGTCATCGTCGCCGCCAAACAAACTCCAGATGGAGAAGGCGGACGCTGGAGTCTGCGCCACCGCTAACGTGACAGCTAAAGCGATGAGCCGCATCGCTCTCGCCTGGCAAACCTCAAAGTGTCGGGATGAACTCTAATGAGTCGATTTGTGGATGAAGACAGGAGCTCGCGCCGCAGCTTCTGTGCTCCCGGCGTTCAATCTCCATGATAACTGCTGCTCCTGCTCCAGAGCAGCGTCTACAACCGGCCAGGATAGCCATTGAGATGTGAAGAAGCCCAAGCCTTGGCAAGGCCCTTGCCCATGCATCTGGCCCTGACGCATACTCGCATATTGACTATAGTAATTCCGGCACCGTGCTCTCCCAATACCCGAGAAAAACTGATAGATTTTGGTTTATGGCTTTATAGAGGGTTCGATTACATTCAAACTCGAAGGCGGGAAAATGACCTGGACCTACCTCGGCATTTCGCAAGCATCGCCGACACCAGGAAAATCATGTAGACAGCGGGGCGTTGGATGACCATCGAGCGAAGAAGAAGACCATCGCCCAGTCCATGAGGTGTCCAATCATGACGCAAGGGGAGCTAGCCGCCTGGGCAAAAGCTACATTCTCGCACCCCCGCTCGCATTACTATCTGCGATATCGATCACAAGGCTGGCCTCTCNCCCGTCTACTAATGGGACGCGGACGAAGAGTGCTGCCGCGGAGAGGACGCGAGTGCCGAGGTCTGAAATGCACATGTGAATTTAGCCTACAAAACTTGATATCCTTTATCGAATTTTTGCCCCCCAAAATTAAAGGTGGACCAGGGTGCCGGAAGTGAGGGCGGTTATTGTACTACATGTATTTTAATATTAAAATACGCACACAACAACTGCTCTGATAGAAACGATACCAGAACGAATGTTCACTGGAACCAACAGGTGCCTTGTGAAGATGTGACTACAGTACTCTACATGCATTAAGAGCGATCTGGATACATGTATAATACCTTGGCAGCCTGTAGATTTACGGCTGTTAGGTCCCCGGTCGCATCGCGATTGCACTACATGTACTGCATGTACTGGGCCGCATTACGAACCACAATGCTATAGCGTACGTGGCTCCGTACTTCGAAGTACATGTCATGGCTCCTCGATTCCCTATGAACCTTTACGCCTGGTAACCTCTTCATGGGCACAGTTCTCGTACATTTCCCTCTAGATTTCCGTGCCTCCGACACCCGCCACCGCGTTTTCCGCCTACAGCTTCTATCGTGATATCATGAACAGCAAATGCAGCTTTGGATTTGCGTGCAAGACCCTGAAGGTTAAGACCGACGAGCCGCAGCAACAGCCTATCAGTATCGGTATCCATCCGGGACTAATCGCCGTTTTCGGCCCAGCAAACCAAAAGGAAGCACGTGCATGGCAAGTTTGGCACAGTCATTGGAGGAAGTGCAAGTTTAGTACAAGTAAATGAGTACAGGTACTGTACCTGTTTAGTACTTCCTCCGGTCGGAAATGATTTCCTGTAAAAACAGATGGAGGACCACAACTTTTTTTCTAGACCATCATCGTTTTTAAATCACAAAAACGACGAAGATAATACTATATTATGGTCAAAATACAACGAAACAGTTGTCTCATTTTCAGAGCGGAGGTGTTTTTGCCAAACCTTCACCTCCGTGTCAACGTTGACACAGCCGGAACCAAGCTCACAAAATGGTACCATGATGATGAGCATGCCATGAGCTTTGAGATGAGGCCTTGTATTAATACGTCCCTAAAGCTCGAAGTTGGTCGGCGTCGCCGTTTAAGTTTGAGAGCGGTCATTTTTGGGAAAGTGATGAGCGTTCACATGTCAGCACTTTCTCTGTGTAAAAATGATCCGGCTTTTAGCATATGCCGTACAACGTGCAATCTTTTTCGCCCGCGAAAAATATCGGAGACCGACCAAGAACATGCTGCACGAGTTGGGCTTCTGGTGCTCCGAGGAGGAACTGCCGAGCCTCGAGTCTTTAGACGCTACCCGTCCGAACCCGCTGCATCTCGTCGACGATGCCTGGTTCGTCGAGTGCGACCCAGCTTACCTGAAGACGATCGAGTGGTTCCTCACTCGAGCTTTCGTGGAAAGCCACGAGCTCGCCTACAGCTTCTGTCGGTTCCCGGACTGCTCACTGGCATCGGAGCAGCCTCGAGTTTTGGGCGCGTGCACGATGACCGACGGGGTTTTCTGCTGGCCCGAGGGGTACTGGCACTATGTCAACCACCACCACGTGAAGCCCCCGCAGGAATTCCTGGATCACATGCTGGAGAGATACGGCACGATGATGGAGATGACAAGGAAGGCGAGAGCCGAGAAGAAGCTGCTGCTGTGGGACGATACTGAGCAGACAACTGTCGACATGCCTCGAGCGATGCAGGAATGGATCACGAGCTACACGACCATCCAAGTGGAGCCGTGATCGTTGAGAGATTTCAGGTTGAGTCAATTCAACGCGTGGATTCTTGGTCTCGATCTGGTATCCCATCGGGATGTTGTCACATTGATTCACATTTAATTTGTGGGAAGCAACTGACTGGTTAGCGGCTGCAGGTGAACTGCGGGTCCGAAACCTTCCGCATGGTATCCGTAATGGCAAGGAAGTACGTATGGTACTCAATCTTTAAGTTGGTCAGGATCGTCGACTTGTCCTTAGCCGCTATGGCGAACTGGTCCGCAGCCTCAGTGAACGTCATGGCATCCAACTCCTCGTAGCTGAGCCTCGTCATCTCTTGATACTTGCGAAGGCGAAACTCGCGAGGCAACTTGCCTACAGTGAGGCCTTCCGGGGACTTGACGGTATCACCGTCCACAACATCCGCGTTCAGCTCCGAGTCAGCCGTCATACTACGGCGATTCCAGTTGGCCGATCCAATGGACAAGTAAACGTCGTCAATGATCACGAGTTTCGTGTGGATCAGGAGTTTCCGATCTGCCTTGGTCGTGTATATCTTGAACTTGTCCGGGTACTTCTCTCGGATCGGCTCCACCATTTGATACAGGTACTTGATGTAGCCAGCGTTCGTGAACGCGTTCGTCTGCTCTTTTGTGACGACGATGAGGCGTTGGATCCGCGGCATCACCTCCATGAGCGCGTCCAGCAGCTCTGGCACGAATACGAAATACTGGTCCTCGATGTAGATGAAGTTCTTCGCGTTCCTGATGGCCTTGACTCGCCCGTGGAAAAGCGAGTTTTCGCCTTTTGGAGCAAACTCCTTGTAGTGTTCGTACTCGCAGTTGAAGGTTCGCGTGATTTGGACGCTTTGATTGCCGAGGCTGGAGGTTTTGCTGCTGCTGACGTAGTCGAGTGGCGGGATGTCCTCGTATGCCGGGTTTTCAAAGTTAAGAAGTGCGTCATCCAGCCTTTGACACGGCAGATAGTCCGAGTTCCAGCGCGCCATGAAATTGCTGGCTACGTCCCTTGCGGCTGGTCCGTGGATCCTGATGTGACCGTCAACCCAGCCCTTGCTCTTGTAGGTGATGTTGCCTGCGTCGCGAACCGCAGTGTTGTTGTGGTACATGGTGTCCCACCGGTCATTGGCAAGGTCTAGGCCACCAACATACGCCACAGGCTGGTAGCGCTTGTTCGAGGAGCGGCTTGACGCGATGACCAGCGTTTTCTGGTGGTGCGAGGCGACGAGGTTGATGCGGTCGTCGAAGATAAATTTCGCTCGGGCTCCATTGGATGGGGGGATGCTGTTGATAGCGTCACGTGCCTTGAGGTTGAAAGGGATGTATCCGCCTGCAATACTAGCCCAATTCAGGACACTTACGTTCCCGCCTCTCTCCACGACGCCAGCAAACACTTCGCGAACGCCGGTCTTGGCTCCGGTAGGATCGACGTCAGGCTTTAACGGTACGAGAGCCGTCAGCCACGCAGCCAGCATGACTTGGTCGCCCTTCTTCGTTGAGCTGAGATCGTCGTACACCGCGTCGTAGAAGTCATTAGCCGCAGTGTAAGCTGTCACCTTGTTGCCCGTCGTGTATACCGCCAGATCTTCTCGCGGTACGCCACCCCGCGACTCCGTCATCTCCTTCTCAGTTAGAAACCAGTCCGCGGCATCTAGGAGAGGCTGGCGAGATGTGACTTCTGCTCTTACGGTGAGGCCCAACGAGCTGCTTCCGCTGGTGCTTTTGTCTGCAGTGGCGAGAGAACTTGAGGCGTCATCGTCGTCGTTGTCAAACAATGTCGAGAACGAGAAGGCCGATGTAGGAGTCGGGAAAGCCGCGAACGCAATCGCCAAGACGACAAACAGTAAGATGCTGGTCCGGGTGCGAGTCATCTCGGTCCGAGAAAAGTTGGAATGCGCAGGCTGACAGCCTGAGGCTGTTGGTCTGACTGTATAATAGTGGTCGTATACATTTGTGTATCTGACAGCTGTAATCCACGCGACCATGATCCAAAATTCGGATGTGTGAAGTCTGTCCACCGTTGACATGTGAATCTGGGCGGCGAGCTACTGTATACTTGAAATAGTACAGTACATGTAGCTCGCTGCCCGACAGTGCCGCTGATAATTCATGTAGTGGAGGAAGAGGTTTCGTTGTACTGTACATCTTGGCTGAGCGTGTGGTGGAATTTCTACGTTGAGGCGAGTCGCAACGAAACGACGAAGTACATGTAGTGTACATGTACAATGGACTGGATTGAGTGAAGCACGACGAGAAGAAAAACATGTGCAGATCGAGATTCCAGATGAACCCAGTAAGTTCTTGGGGTGGCGTTCTTCCCCTTCGTGATTACATGGTACCGTGCCAGACCCACGATACACATCGTTGATGAACTAATTTTCCTGCACGTGAGAATGTCGGATTTTAACACTTTTACAGATACCGCTAATCCTTTTGAACAGTACCACTCTTGCAAGTTCATAGAGATTATTATGCTTTTCGTCTAAATTTGCCGTTCAGGGGCGGTTGGTGGAATCGCTCACATACAAATTCCAGTCATTAGTGGAATCGCGCAAGCAGTAAAACAGCTGTTATAGACCACTTGTCAAAACTAAATTCGTACTTAATGGGGGCAACATACTGTACAAGATTGTATATATATATATACAATACCTTGCGCGATTTCCTGCGCAAGGAAATTTTGAGTAAAAAGCACAACATAAGATAAGTTAAAGAAATGTGGTATTGCAATTCGTGATTTGCATTGCTCAAGTGAACACGTGCGAGAATGTGCTGGCGCCGCCTGGATATGGCGAGGAAAACAGCCTCGTGGGCTGCTCGGAGGGAATGCAGGCCTACACGGGGCACATGTGCTGCGGAGGTTGCGCAAGACGCTCTTCCCGTTTCAGCACAATTTCTTGAACGTCCACGACGGCGTCGACTCGGTCCAGGAGGCTCGGTCCACTGTTCAACAAACACGATAGCGTTACCGGACTTCCGAAAGCAATCTCCTTCTTCATGCTTGCCCACACCTCTCGTACCCACTGCATCGCCTGTAGCTGGTCAACGTAATAAACCGTCTTTCCAGCGGTCTTCTTCTCGAGGCCGCGAAACAGACGAACAGACTCTTGCTCCATCTCCCTGAGGAACTCCTCCAGCCACGTTAGTTCCGGGCACCGAAAGGTCAGTGCATCGCCTTGAATCGCGCTGCTCAAGGGTGATCCCCCACTTTTGCTCAACTGTCAGCAACTTGCCCTTGGTTCGAGCACTGCGAGGATGCTTGGATTTTGGGCGGGAGATTTGAAATTCGAACTGAGATACGAGGTACCCTTTCTAAACTGACTTGGTGATAAAACAGTTAGTAAAGGGTATCCATTGATCGTGTGTTCAAAAGGCTCAGCGGTATCTGTAACTCCAGTTTCCATTTGACATCGCACTCAGATTGTCAGCCTCGGACTCGCCAGTCTTCGTTACCGTAATAGTAAAAGTTAAGAATACATGTACCGGCGTTTTTCACAAGTCAGAGTTTTTATCCTTGTGCGTACCTCTGCTACCAGTCGATGACGTCGCCCTTTCCAAAGTGAAGAAGCTGCAGCGGATCCCCAAGCTTAGCACGAGCGATTAGACGCGCCATACCCTCGACACTTTCTTCAGGCTCCACAGCACCGGTAAAGTTGTTGTACGTAGTGTTCACATTGCCTGGATGCAGCAACAAACACCCGATCTTTTGTGGCTCCAAGTCAATCGCCAAGCTCTTCGTAAACACATTTAGCGCGCCCTTGGACGCACGATGTGCGTAAGCCCCACCAGAACTGTTGTCCGAGATGCTGCCAATACGTGATGTAACTTGAGCAACGAACGCAGACCCTTCTGCACACACTGCCAGCCGTAGGTTTGGTAGCAACGCACGTGTCACGAGTAGTGGGCCCAAGGCATTCACCTGAAACTGCTGCACACAGTCCTCCGGCGTTGTATCATTAAGATGGAATAGCCCAGACGCGCCGGCATTGTTGATCAGCAGATCCATCGGCACCCCACGCAGCACCTTCGCCATCTTTTCAATCGACTGCTGGTCCGCTACATCCAACGGTACCAGCCTCCACGGGTACAACGCTCTCAACTACAAAAACAAAACCAGGAGCACCACAACAAACATTAACCTTCCAATTCGACCGCAAAACTGCCCTCCTCACTGCACCCACCTCCTCCGACTTGTCCGCATCTCTCACCGCTGCAATAACATTCCAGCCTTCCTTCATATAGTGCTTCACAAAGGCCAATCCGATGCCTCTGCTCGCTCCCGTGATCATCACCGTCTTCTCCACCGGCCCACTCCCAATGTCCGTCCCTCTTGGGGCCACCTGCATCGTCGACAAAGTGTCCACACGGACACTTTGTCTCCCTGGGGTATCTCTAGCCAGCGCCAAATGGTCCGTCACGTCTGTCAACGTCCTCCGAGGGTGTCCCCCGGGCACAGCGACGCTGTCCACGAGCCCCGAACTGTCCTCCACTTGACGCCGTCGAAACTTTCTGAATCTGATCCCATTTCTCGACATGAAGTTGGTCATCCAGCCCACGGACAGAACGAGCTTCGGACGCCTCTCTGGTGGCAGCTCGGTCAGAATCTCCTGCGCTTTTTGCACCAATAATTTGCGAGAGAGATGGACACCGTCCGCGCTGCAGGCGTCCACGAATCCCTTGAGCGCCGCCTCCAGCTCGGGGCTCACCACGTCGCGGCCCCGCTTGGTGATCCCCTGGCGGTGCTTATCCTCGATCTCTTCGGCCGCCAGGAGGACCTTCTTAACCGTGTTGGCGGACGGCGCACGCTCCAGATTGAAGGTAGCCAAGGCCCATTGCGCCAGCTTCGCCTGGGACAGGCCCGGGTTGCGCCGGTGCTTGACAATGAGCTGGTACTTCTCCTCGATCGTT
>LGTU01000540.1:0-24626 GCA_001314425.1 Phytophthora pluvialis | reverse complement strand
TGCGGACATGAACGGACAACGCGCGCGCCCAACGGCAACTGATTCTACACCACAATCGTCTTGAACTTGATCGCATGGAGGAAAGTCAGCGCTCCATTTGGTAGTGCGCGATAGTATCGATAGTAGTTAGATAGTAGTGCTATTAGTAGTGATACTACTATCGTGATTCACGTAGTGATAGCCATACTAATAAATATAGTTTTCAGATTCAGCTATCACTATCACTATTACTACAGTACCAATCCCTGACTGTATCCTAGGCTCTGCCGTGGCGTGCACTAACCCCATCTATCTGTTATGTGCGGCGAAGTGTGACGACTATTATACGTGGAGGAATAGCTGGAGGCGGTTCACAAAAGCTAATCGAGTTGCCTCGGGCAAAGAAACACAACACAGATCCGATACAGATAGCTGTGCCCGGACTCCGAGTCGGGGCTCTGCTCACAAGTTAAATCGCACAAGGAGCGTCTAGTCAGCAGTGCTTCTTGCTTCCACACGGGGCATCGTGGCTCTGAATTTGAGGCTAGCGCTTTGCGATCACGGCAAGCTACGGCGTCTCTATTAGGATTTCTGCCGCGCTAGCCACTTTTCTTGAACGTCAAACCGAGATTACGTGGAGAACCGATTTTGGAGCTCAGCAGTGGCTGGAACGCGCCTCGAACTAGTGTTTGTCGCCTGAGTCTGCCTTCAGCAGCTTTAAAGCTCTAGGAGAAAGAGAATGCATGAAAGAAGAGTTCAACTTAAACCATGGCAAAGTAAAGAAGTACGAGGTTATGTGCAAGGTCAAACAATGATGGAGTTCACCGACACCGGTGCCTTCGATGAGTTCTGGTCCTGCGGATCCAGTGGCTGCATGAGCAACTGCACCATGCTCGTGTCGACAGGAGTTAAGCTCGAGGAGACATAGTCTCCAGTAACAGCATCGATCGGAGAGTTCTCTTCACCGAAGGCACCGGGAACTTCGGCAGCAGCGTAAGGGAACGGATCGATGGCCATCGGGCGGATGGCATAGCGCTGAACTGAACGGTTCTCACACCCCATCTCCGCTCGCCGGTGCCTAGCACACTCTTCGCGCTTACGCTGATGCAGTCGCTGCTGGTTCAGGTTCGCCTTACGCCGGTGGAACTGGCAGAGTTTGTGTAAGGTACCGTCGATCTTAGTGGCGCGAGGGTTCGTGCAAACCTTACTGCGGTATCCACACTGCATGAGCGGGGCCACGGGTGATGTCGAGGATTCGCCGAGGTAGGAGAACATGCTTGATGGTAGAGTCTGGTTAGCTGTGTCGGTTGCCTGGGAATTGAAGAATATTGTAACAAAGCGGCCGAAGACTACCGTTTGGCCCGCAGGATCTCAGGAAGGTCGTACAGCAGCTCGGGACTCTGTCTGCCCTCAGGGTTCAACCGCCCAACTGTGTTGGCTGTGGCGTTCTGCGTACCGTGCTGCACGGGCATCACGGAAATCCACAAATTTGGGGACGTGGTCTCTCCAAAAGGAGTGAAACCAGTGCAGCGGCGGTATCGTCGATCCGCAAGCGATGTGTATTTGGATCTGCAAGTTCGTGGCCCTCTGTGTCCAGTGAGATGGCCGCGCGCACGCGTTGACGCAGCACTTGCTTCATTTCCAGCTCGGGCCGTGTAAGCCGCTCGATCGCGGTTGAACGAGAGACCTCCATGTATTGATGGCGACAACTTGCCTGCTTCATGATGCAACAAGTCCACGACACTGGCCTCAACCGATGGCGACACTCCGACCAGAGCATCAAGCACCGGATATACGTTTGACCCTTCACGACGGGAACTATCTACGTAGATTGGTGCATGGCTGTTCAGGGCAGCAAGGTGGATGGAACCACGCACTTTTGGAAATTGGCGGTACTTGTAGTCGCTGTGTGCGATAGCCCTCCTTCCTTACTCCGCGTTGAGTAGGTGGTAACGTGTTGGAGAATCTGAATGATCCCAGTGACAACACGGGCGGCTGAAGGATTGATCTTGGCTAAAGACACCGCGGCGACAAGAAATGGCACGAGGTGGTGAAGATGCTACTATGAAGTATTTGGTGTTACTACTACTGTATGTTGCCCGCCTGTCTTGTGTAAAAACCAAGTGGCGGTTGTCAACTTGTGTTCGTGAATTGAGCAAGAGCAACAAGACCAATGGATTTGGGTACAAAAAAAGATTTGTACTCACCCTGTGACTACATATAAGCGGTTGTGCGTTCAACTTTGAAGCGAACATCGAGTGCGAAAATCCAGGCACCCAAGTACACGATGGATTCCTACAAACAGTGAAGTACTGTATACACACTCTGTATTACATATTGAGCAGCGACTTACGTGGCTAGCAGGATTTATGGATCGAAGTATCTAGTAGACGCGAGTATTTTACCGTTGGCCACTGCGGTGAGCACGCAGCACCGTTGTGTATTACGTCTTGGGCTGCTGTCAGCACGCAAGACTCGTGCGCGTTGCTACCGAAAATCAGATAAAACCCTCGCGTGAGCAGGCCACTGGTGTGGGGAATCTCTCGAACTGCAATATAGGTACAGGAAACATCTAGTAGTGCATCACCAAAATGGCACGAATTCCTCGCTGCACGCTCCGTGAGACTCTACAGTACCTGTGAGCGCATTTCTTCCAACTTGCCACGGTTTTTATCGTTTGCGTTTACCACATATGGATAGGACAGTAGACGTTGAAGATTGTATTATCACGTTATCGAATGGCTCTAGGAACTCGATGATTGAGTAGTGTCATCCACGGAGATTGGCGAGGTTGGAGGAAGTTTCTGTACTGGAGCCACCAACTGCGGCTGCATGTCAAACAATAGCAGCTCCAATAGCTCCATATCCACAGCCTCGATGCTTGGGGACTCGAGTTCATCAGCGAAGAAACCCGACGGATAGCGCAATTCAGGAGCACAAGCCCCACTGACGTACGGAATCGGATCGATGGCGACCGCGTCAACAGCACTCGGGCGAGCTTTCTTCGATACGCGGTGGCCGGCCGCTGCGTCTGCTCGCCGACGCTTCACACGCTGCTCACGTTGTCTCTGGTGCAGTCGCTGCTGGCTGGCGTTTGCCTTGCGGCGGTGGAACTCGCAGAGGTTGTGCAGTGTGCCGTCAATCTTGATGGCGCGGTCCTTGGTGCAGGCTTTGCTGCGGTAACCGCACTGCATGAGGAGGGATGTGGATGTCGGAATCTCGTCGAAGATGGGGAACATGTTAGGCAGCAGCAGCGAGCCCGGCTCCAACAGTTGTGGTGGTTGGCAGCGAAATCGAGTTGTGAGCCTGCGGCGGGAAGCGGTTGGGAAAGGATCAACGTTTGTTGATTGACTGCAGACGCTGCTCAGAGAAGAGACTTGTGCAGGATTCTGACTGCCCACAGCTTGCTCAGAGATGCGCAGTCTCATGCCTCCAAGGTTCTTCGGCTGGTTGCAGGGATTTCGCGTCGGGCATGTGCTATCCTGGTGGTTAGTGTCTACCCTGCTTTTGAGCCCGCTTGCTCGAAATCGAGCGCACTGGGGGTGCCAGTATCCACACGCACAAGCGAGAAAGGCCTCGAGCATTTCCCCAAGGCGCACCGTGTGGTTGAGTGACGTGGTTACGTAGACGGACACCAGACAGTAGCTCGACGAGCACGCAGCTCGCATTGCTGACTACTGCAGTCCATGTGAGGTGTCGCCTCTGGGCAATACAAGCCTCGGCGGTAGACACGCGAATAGCGTAAGCCATTGGCAACCACTCGGATTGGTAAGTCTTCAAGCAAGTACGTATTGGCGGTACGGCGCCTGCATTGCGAAGGAGGTGCTGAAAGCCGCGAGCTTTTTCTGGACATACCTCAAGCACGTCGGGGCGCGGATTGGCTTTGTGGAGAGTCTCCGCTGGAGACCAATGCGGGAGACCAATGAGCCACCGAGATCGGCAGAGTGCTCCATGGCACAGGGATACTTTCGTGCTTGCCCACCCTCTGGACGGCCTTGACGATGGCCGTGGCGAATTTTCGCAGGCAAGTCGCGGAACAGCGGTGAGCTCGCTGCGTAATACGCGGTGCGTATACAAGTCCTACCTTCCGAACGTACAGTTACTGCCGGCTTGCAAGCTGGTCACGTATGTTCGGATCTCGCTCGGCTTGAGACTGCGCAACTGGACAAGGTGGTGGCGTAAGGTATCCCGAGGTGTTTGTCGACAGATCCGAACGCTCTTCTACTTCGCTTCGCGGCAATTGGAAGTGTCGGTCGAGCATGAGGACGGGCACCGTACGCAAGTCCGAGCCAATATAAGATGGATCCATCACCTTCGGCCACACTTTCTACAAAGCTGAGTCAGAGAGCATAGCAAGTTTTCCCGACAAAGTTATACTGGATACTGTTGCCCCGGGATAATGATCCTGAGTCAAGCATCAAGCGTGCAAAGCGGCGACTACTACAAAACGTTCTGAGACTTGGATCCTGTCTACCATCACTGGTCGGTCCCCCATTTGCGAGCTCATTATTCAATTTGCTGTAAAGTGCCACAACTACAACTCCTACCGCCCCCACCGACCAGTTGGCCCAAGCATGTTCTCCTTCTTCGACCAAGTCCCCACGTCCACGTCGCTTCTGATGCAGTGCGGGTACCGCAGCAAGGTCTGCACCAACTACCGCGCCACCAAACTCGATGGTACGCTCCACAAGCTCTGCGAGTTCCACCGGCACAAGGCGAACCTGAACCAGCAGCGGCTGCACAAGCGTCAGCGCGAGCAACGCGCTGCTCGCCAGATGTATGAGCCAGTCGCGGGCCGCCCGGCCAAGAAAGCGCGCCCGAGTCTGGAGCCCGTTATCTTTCCGTTCAAGCACGAGTTTGAGATGCACGAGGCCAGCGAATACACGCCTCTTGCCGGCGTCAGCCTGCCGAAGATCGGAGCCCCGGATATGGACTTCTTGGAGTGGCTGCTGGTCGACATGCAGTCGCTGCCGCCTCTGGAGACGTTCCTACCGAGCACGTTGGCTTCCGCCGAGGACAGCAGCTCGGTTATTGTGTAACCTAGCGCGTGCGTAATAATTCTCTTTGTACACAAGTGGCGGCTTTCATTTTTTACGCTATATGCCCTGGAGTTTGTCAACGGTTGCCCTCAATGACCTTCGGCTGTAGCTTGGTATTAGTTGTAATATGTTCTGCGTGTGAGAGCTTAATGCTCCGCCTCGGGCCCTCGGCGAGACCTACCATTATTATTTGCGTGTTTTTGCTCTCGCATGAGTCAGGGATCGACAATATCCAAGCATGGGCAAACTTCTCCCCCACTATAATTTATAGTACATGTACAAGCTTGCTCCGTAGCTCGTTTCGTAAGGGTTAAGCTTTCTCAAATCCATTAATTCTGTCATTTGCTAAACCAGACACAAGTGCGAATACAACACCCACCGAGATTCGTCCCATCGCGCGGGGGGTAATCAATCGGCAGACCAGGCACGAATCCATCGGCGACGAACGCGACGAGCAGCTCGAGCACGAATCGAGAGATGGCTCCGCTGCGGCAGTAAAAAAACAGTGCCCGCGCTCAATTCGTTCCAATGTGGCAGGTCCTGCCAGGATACCTGCCGCGCTGCATCTGCGTGGCGGGGCCTGTACTTCCCTAGCCGTAACTCGGCTAAGGAAGTATGGCATTCGGCCCAAGTGCCATACTCAAAAGTACGCGACAGTGACTGCGGGCGGCAAAGCCTCGGCGCCACGCTCGACTCGGCGCGACGAGCATCTGCGCGTCAACTGAAGCACTCCCCCTTCTCCTTGACATAGACTGTATATTTACTTGATTCTGAGGACGACGAACCCATCTAGTACTTACAGTAAAAAATCCTCCTACAGGTCGTCGGTCACTACAGTACATGTGTACTCACAACTCGATTTGCGGTCCACCACCACAACTATAATATCTCTCCTCAGAATGCTTGCCTTCTTCGACGAAGTCCCCACTTGCACCTCGCTGCTCCTGCAATGTGGGTACCGCAGCAAGGTCTGCACCAACCACCGCGCCACCAAGATCGATGGTACGCTCCACAAGCTCTGCGAGTTCCACCGGCGCAAGGCGAACCTGAACCAGCAGCGGCTGCACAAGCGTCAGCGAGAGGAGCGCGCGCGTTCCCAGCAGAGCGAGTCACTGTCAGAGGAGCGTACCCCGACCAAGGTTCGTCCAGCGAAGAAGGCCCGCCCGAGCCTCGAGCCGATCGCGCAGTCGCCTACTGATGCCGTCTCCCACATGGACGACTGGTACCAACAGCTCACGCCGCTCGTGGACGCCAGTGCTTTCCCAAAACTCGGGTCGGCGGACATGGACATTCTGGAGCTGCTGCTGCCCGATATGCAGCCGCCGCAGGCGCTGCCGCAGACGCTCGGGGCGTTCCTGCTGTCGAGCTCGGCCGCCGCCGATAAAGGATCGATCGCTGTGTAAACCGCGTATCCTATAAGTTAGGATAGAAATGGCGAGCGAATGTCGCCTTGTAGTGTACTACATGTACTCAAACGATACCAATCTGTACCAAACGTAGTCCACCCTCAGAGTATCCGCGTACGAGGGCTCGAGCTCTGAGCTCGCAGATTCGGATCGTCACGGCCTTCAGTGTACCATATATATTATAAGTCGCTAGTCAGCGTGGCTGCTCGAACCGACTGCAGTGGTGAGTGGCACTCACTTCACTGGATAGACGCCTAATGACGTGCTTACGCGTCAAATTCAAGCCGGCAAGATGCATCGGTCGCCGCGCGCCGGATGTAATCGTGCTCCTGCGGGGTGATCTCCGCCAGCGGAGAGCCCAGTGGTGAACCTACGCTGGCTTGGCCGCGGCCTGCGGCCACCAACGCTTTGCCGGCGATCGCTTGACGATTTGCCTGGCCTGAGCGCGGCGGATTCTTTTGGCGACGCAACCTTCCCATTGTTGCTGCTGAGCGCAGCGCCGAGGCGGCGAAGTGCACGATTCGAATGCTGTCTTGCTGTCCGCGCCTGTGTGTGGCGCACACCAAAATCTCGTTGGTCGCCATACTGGGCTTAAGTGACTCCACGCCCATCACCAGGGGGGATAATCTCCGATGTACCACGAGCGCATCCCCGTCAAGAGCAACTTGCTGACCACACCGCGACGGTCGTCAAGAGTCGACAAAATGGCCTTTCTGCCGGAATGCCAAATAGTACTCGCCGCGGGTGTCGCCACGGGTGTCATTCCGCAAAGCTCGCTCCCTCGCCATGACCACGCCTCCGTTCGCCGCCGCGCCGCTGCCGCGCGAGATGCAGTGCGCGTACCGCAGCAAGTTCTGCGACGCGCCGCGCGCCACCAAGCTGGACGGCACGCTGCACAAGCTGTGCGACTTCCACCGCCGCAAGGCCAACGCCAACCAGCAGCGCCTGCACAAGCGCAAGAAGCGCATCCTCGAGCAGCAGGCCGCCGCCCCGCAGACGCCCACGACCGGCGGCCGCTCCGTGAAGCGCGCGCGCCTCAACCCCGACAGCCCGCAGAGCGCGGCCGAGCCCATCGACGGCCTCACGTCCCAGAGCCACTTTGACCTGCTGGAGGTCTGGATCCTCGAGGTGCTGCTGTTTGGCTCGGACTGCGCGAGCACGCGGCAACCGCCGCAGGTGGACGTCGAGGACGAGCGCGCGCTCTGCCCCGTATCGCCCACGGCGCCCTCCATGATGGCCCCCGTGTTCGACGACGCCTGGTCCGTGACGCTGTGACGAACTACAACAACTTGGATGGAGAACTATGTACCAACGCAAAGTACCGTACTGCTTGCGATGGAGAACTATATTATATCAAATACAAACTCGATTCGTACACGAAGGTCGTGGTGTGTTGCGGTGAAGATGCTTGAAGGCGGGCCTCTGTGTTACGCGCCGATAGTGACTCATTGCCACCGGCAATTTGCAAGTAGCTGCTGGATGGCGTGGACGGTATAAACATTCATTCGTGTTTTTTTAAGGACTTCAGGTATTTTTTCTAGGCGAGTTGGTGCTATGCTATCTATTATCGACGATCGATGTAGCCTGGTGCCGGTGGCTCAGCAGGCTGGTTCATATTTAGGGACGTGCAGGATTCAGGTCGAGAAATCGGGGGAGGAGGGGGACGAGTTCTTCCGCCACCGCCCGGCGGAGAACGCTGTCCGGCGGAATCAGCGGCTTTACGCGGTGCGGCTGGTGCCCAACAGCGCGACGAGCAGTTCGATGTCTTCTGCATTCAAGTCCGCGGGCTCCTCAAGCGGCTCGGGGATATCCCACATGTCGAGCTCGTCGTCTGTGTCGAGCTCCAGCGGGATCTCGGCCTTGAGGAACTCGTCCACCATGGCCTGGAGCTCGTCACCGCTGACCTGCATGGCTGCGAGCTGCCGGTCGAGCTGCTGCTGGCGGCGCTGCTCGCGTAGCCGACGCTGCATGTCGCGCTGGGTCTTGTTGGCCTTGAGCCGGTGCGTCTGGCAGAGCTTGTGCAGTGTTCCGTTGCGCTTGCGAGCCCGCTCGTTCGGGCACGGCTTGCTGCGGTAGGTGCACCTCAACTCGCGCGGGACGGAACCTTGTGTGAAGCTGTCGTTCTGGCTCATTGCTAGGGTGGTGTTGCTGCTGTTGCTCAGCGGGTGGCAAATGCTGTAGTGCCTGCACCTCAGCGAGGCGTGCGACGCGGCGTCTGCATCGCCGCCGGCGGGAGCCGCAGCGCTTGAGATGAGGCTGCTGCATGGTGCATGTGTCCTCGAGGCGAGACTCGCTGTGTGCAGCCGTTGTTGTGCCCCACCGAAGCGCCTGCAGAGGCGAGATGGCGGATATCCCTCCTGAATATTCGGCAATACAGTATCAAAAAAAAAAAAAATCGAGCGCTCAGAGCAGATCTCGAGCGGCGTGTTTTTCGGGCCACGAAGGCGTGGATTTTGACTCAGTGAACTTCATTCACGCGCAATGCGCAATGCAACGAGCTCGGCGCAACGTTGCAGGAGCTCACTACCCGTGAGTAACGCGAGCCAAGTAAGCAAGGGCTCTGCATGAGTGCCGACGCGATGGTGCCCTAAAGCTGCCATCACCTCCGAGAGCCATGCAGACTACATGGGCCTTCTTCAGCCAACGCGCTATGCAGAGCGGGATGCAAGTCGGCACCAACTCTCAGATATAGTTCTTGATGTATCTATCCGACCCACTTCAACTTGACTATTACAGACGTTAAGTGAATTATGGATACAAGATCTCGACTACTGCATAACCCGCCGAACCGGGCGTGCCCCGCCCATAACATGTTTCTCGCGCCAGCGGACCGCAACGGATCCCGCTGCAACGTTCGACGAACAGGGAGATGACATCACTATGATAGAGTATCCGCTGCGGGCAAGAGCTGGATTCGAGGTGGCTACGCAGCCTCTCTGCACCGTCACACATTGCAAAGCGCTCTGCAGCGCGCACTGCGTCTCGGGCAGGTCAGCAGGAAGCTTTAATAGCAAGTGACTTCGGCGATCCAAAGCTCACGGGTGAACGAGCCACGCGAGTCAACGTCACGGCGCCCGACGCAGTTCAGCAGCAACGGGAATAGCGGGCTCACGCCCTCGAAATGGACGTAGATAAGACTTCTCTCAGCCTTACCAGCACTTCAACCTGACGGCACCTAAATTTGGTTGCAAGCAAGGGATCGCCGGGAATAGCTTTTGTTGTTTTCCCTTGTGGATCGGCATGAGATGGCAATGGCAGTGGATGTCCTTGTCAAAAGCCATCTGGCTCCTCGGCCAGCAAGCGCAGCACCCCATTCAATGGAACTAGCGACGATGCAGGACATGGACTCGGACCTGCTCAACTTCGACGCCTTCTTCGCTCCGAACAACGATGAGGGCGTGGAGGGTAAGCGATACAAAGCTCACTACCAACCCATGAACACCGAAATGAATGCTAATTCACTCGTGCTCTTTAGATTTATGGGACCTCGCGGCGGCCTCATGTGTAGGCCACGACGTCGATCTGCTTGATGTGGATGAGCTAGAGCCACTCAGCCCACTGCTGAAGGAAGAGCCGCATGAAGAGCTGGACCAATTCCAAGTGAAGCAGGAACCGGGGAACAAGCACGGACTGAAGCTTGACACGAAGCTCATTAATAATTCCAAGGACGGATGGCTAGCGCAGTATGAGGACGCGAAGGCAAACGGAACGCCTACTGCCACGCTACCGGCGCGCTTTGCGCTGCTGTCCACGACCTGCGTGTATGAGCCGGGCTTTACGACGTCGCCACGAGGCAAGCGCCGCATTAGCCAGACGCAAGTACCGCGGGTTGAGATTCAAGTTGAGGAGCAAGACGACGAAGAAGGAGAAGACGAAGGTGAAGAGGAAGGAGCAGACGGCGACGACGAACCGTTCATGCTCTCAGGCGACGACGACTACAGCTTGCCGGTGTTTACGGACGCCGAGCTGTCTGCGATGGTGGACTCTCCCTCGAAGGTGTCTACCACTTCAACCGCCTCTGCGGCTCCCTCCCCGTCGCGCGGGCTGAATGACGCCATGCTGTTCAATGTTTCTTCCCCAAACGCCCCCACAACGGACCCGGGAGCTTATGTGAATGAGCAGGACTTCCCGGACGTGATCGGGATGTTCAACTCGATCTACGACAGCTCGCACAACTTCCTCTCGGCCCAGCAGCAAACGTTTGATCTGAATGGATCTGCGAGCACCAGCAGCTCCATGCCCGCGAACTTTCTAGCAGCAGCCACTCAAGCCATGTTTCCTACGGCGCAGGTTCTCCAGTTTAACGTAGCCCCCGCTATGCCAGCCGCAACGACTGCTGCAGCTCCCAACGCTGCCGCGATACCCTTTGACTACTTTTCACCGTCCGGCTACGCCGCCGCTGCGAACCAGTTTTTGGATAGCTATGGGCAGCAAGTCCAGCCCTTCTTCCTGAACCCCGACGTGCTTTCGCCAGAGACGAAGGCCGCTCTGTTCCCGGGCAGCCAGCAGTCCCAGGTGAACACCAACATTCAACTTGCGGCGGCAATGGCAATGGCCAACACGGCGGCTATGAACACGATGCGAAAGATGAACGCAGGCTACGGAGTGCCAATTGCGCCGATGCAGACTCGAGCAGGATCGATGCCGCCGACTCCGCAGATTAAGGTTGCCGCTCCACTCAAGCCGAGGCTGCCTATTCAACGCGCAGTCTCCGCCACATCCGTTGGCGCATCTTCGGCTGCCTCCGCTGTCGGTGGCAAGATGGCTCGCCTAGCGATCACGCCAGACATCGCCGATTTCAAGCTTGTGCAGATCTTCCACCAGTTCTGCGACCCGGTGAGCAAGGTGCTGACGCTACCCAGGTTCCAGCAACTTTTGCAGCACCATCAAATCAAGGAGGAAACTCCAGGGTCGGCTAGCAACTCGACTGACGGCACTGATGGTAGCTGTTGCGGGCCAACACCAGCAAACAACAACGTGGTAGTGACACCAGACGCGCAGACGCTGTTCAATGCTTTGGATATCAACGGTGTTGGCGCGCTTGATCTCGAGCGCTTCATGCACTCGTTCCAGATCTGCAATCGATGCACGGAGACCAAGCGCCGTGCTCATCAAGCTCTGTGTGCCAGCCAAGGGCAGGCCTTCACCCCGACAGCTTTAGAGAGACAGCTCATGGAAGATGTCGCTCCTGTGGTCGTCCGTGTTGTCCCCACTCGCTTCGAAGGCCACAAGGTCAAGAGCTGCGAGCACTACCAGTGGACGTGGTGCGAAGGGTTCGAGAAGACTGGCAACGAAAAGTGCCGAGGCACCAACCGCCACGACAAGTGCCCCAAGTACTTGGCCAACTGTACCTTGTGGAAGCACAAGCTCCCGCCCAAGAGCCGAAAGCCAAAGCTTCTGCTTGAGAACGTCGACTCCCCAACCAAGAAACTCAAGTACTTTTCCTGAACCTGAACACTAACGCACGACTCGGACGCGAAAACCAAACAATAATATACTTTACCATGATCTAAACTATGAAAGACGCGTTGGTCTCTCTCTACGCGTTGTATGTATAGTCGCTACCTTCAAAGGGGCGCCAATACTCAAGGGCCGCACGTATCCTGGAGCTCAGTTGGTAACAATGGGGAATGCTTGCTGTCCCTGTTGCTCGAAGCGCGAGCGCACCGTGGAAGACCTTCTGGACGGGTCCCTAGAGGACAAGTTGCTGGGCAAGAGAGAGGATGACGTGGAGGCTACGACGGCCGAAGAGGAAGCATGGCGCCAACGACGTGAAGAGCTCAAGGATGAAGAGGACATGTCGATGAAGTCGCTCGATGGAGATGATGAGGTCCACGGTGCCTTGGGAAACGGGCGGCAGCAGCCAGATGGGAACCACGCACCGTTGATTTGGGACTTGAGCGATCGCAACACGGTTCGAGCAGTTCACAAGGAAGCACAAGAGTTAGTGGACGATGAAGAGGACGAAGAGGCTTTCGGCAGTGCCAAGGAAGACGACGACCAAGAAACAAAAGAGCACGTCGCTGACGGCGAGGAGTTCGATCATGATCGACTGACGCAGTTGTCTGCTGAGGATTCGTACGCGTCCATGGTCGACTCGTATCGCGGGGAGGACACGCGGGTTTTCCGGGACACGGAACTGGATCGGGCCACTGAGGTGTCGGATTCGTTCCTGGCTCCGACATCGCCCTCCAGTCATCGAGGCACCGTGGCTAATAGCAGTTTCCTGGTAGATGACGAGGATGGCGTGCAACAGGAGCAGCAACAAAAGGAAGAGCACGACGAGGATCAAGCGGGTGAGGACACCATAAGTCGTAGCAGCGCCAGCTCCTCGTCCCGACGCCGTTTGAAGAAAAAGTCGCGAAGTCGCAAGTCAACGCGTAAATGACCGGCATCGTCTTGCTTAGGACAATGAGGACAGGAAGGAAGGCCGTGGAACTCGAGCTTTGTTGAAATAAGAGACTGCAAAAGGAACGGAACCGCGTTGTTTCCTCTGTCGGTTGTGCTGCTGCTATAGTCAAACTTCCCAGACGGCTTCGGTGGATTGTTGAGTTGGGCCAACGTATGTCGGAGGTGCGTAGTCTTGCAACGTGCTCGCTGAAGGATGGTGGATGAGGTTGTAGGAACTCCAGCGCTTCCAGCTTTCGTCTTCGACTACGAGCGGTTCCTTGTTCTCTCGGTGCTGGACGCTTGGATGTCGTCGAGCCGGGCAGCACCGAGCCATGACGTTGCTGCACGTCTGGCCCATGCCTTGGAAATGAGGTCGAAGTGTCCTCTTGGATCCTTTCGTCGCGGCGCTTCAACTGTCAACGATAACTGGAGGATCCCAAGGCGTAACTTACGACGACTTCAAAGTCGTAAAACACAGGCTACCATTCATTAACCATTGCATCCTCGTCTTCCTACTGCTGGATTGCTGCGCTCAAGTAGTTCTCCATAGTACTGCGGATCTTGTCCAGCCCAGCGGAGCTGATGTCAAACCAGGATACATCGAGAGGCGAGGAAGGGGCGTCACATGTTGCCACGTCGTCCTCGAGGCCATCATGGATACTTCCCAACACGGAACCCACCGATAGATTGCCCGTGCTGCCGGTTTGCTCGTGAGACGCTTGGACAGCGGCGTTCGACTGCAACATCTCTGCAACGGACGGCTCGTTCTCCACGGCAAGAAGCGTCTGGAACCTGCTCACAACGTCCTTCGCACTGACCCGTGCGCTGAGTGCAGCTCTGTGGCGAATCTTGGTGCACTTCTCGTGCTCTTTCGACACTTTCGTATGCACTGCATTGGCTCGTTGTGCGTGCGCCGCCCACAACTCTTCGACTGAGCACGTGTGCGGCACAAAGGAGCACACGGTTTTTGCCACTTTAGCAAGCTGGTCGTGCACCGGATCCCCTTCATAGTCGCCCCAAAACTCCATTGCGCTCGACGTATTAGCAGCGCTCCACACACCAGGCTCACCGAAGTCTCCTTGCTTCTTCATGTACTCGTTGTACGACCGAATGAAGTTATTCTCGTTGAAGCCTGGGACCAGTGCAGTTGCCACACGAATAGTGATGCTGCGAGCTCGACGCAGTCCTGACACACTCAAGCCAGCTCCGTGCACGCGCGGGTCCAGGACCAAGCAAGCGACGAAATGCTCTTCCACGTAGCACCCCAAGCGCTGCATAAAGCTTGCCGCCAATTCGTCAGAATTCCCATCAAGGAGAGGCGAACGCGTGGCAGCACCAAAGAGCCAAATCCACAACGCTAGCAACTGACCTGACGTCGTGGTTTGCAGCTCACTTAGTGCCGAGATAAAGTTCAGCGGCGCAAGTAGCTGCGCGGTGTGTCGTAGCGTGTTCCAGGCCATGTCACTGCCACTCATATCAATCAATGGACGCAATGTCGGCGACGACGGCATCGACGCCTGGGATTCTTGTGAAATGGCCAAGCGCAAAAAGGGCTCCAGACGAGTGGCCTGCTTCACTGCCATCGCAACAGAGCGCCAGCTAGTCACTGAGACTTTCGCGAAGGTATTGGCATCTTCTCCGACTTTATCGGTATCCGAGTAGACGCTACGCAGCACGCACTGGCGTAACGACGGAGTAGCATCAAGAGCATCCGCGGCCAGTACGGCGTTGTCGAGAGCCTCTTCCAGCGACATGCTGCAGAGCACCAGTTCATGAAGCAGCAACGCCGTCTGCTGCGTCATGCATGAGCCCATAAGAGTGACAGGTTTGTGTGGAGCACTGGCACTTCGTTGCAGCTCCTGACGCGCACGCGAGTAAGCCCCCGACGTTGGAGCGCACAGGAAGATTTTCACACTGGAGCTGCTTGTTGGCAGCGTGGACAGCACGGATAGCACCTCAGCAACATCAGGCGACACTGAGGCATCGCCGCTACCTTTCGCTAGCACGAACGTGCGTCGACACTCGTTTACAGCAACGTACGTCGTTATCTTCTCCCCATCAGCGCCGACATCGGTATTATTGATCGATAGGGTGACCCCGTTCGACGCGGACAAGACCTCGTGGCAGTCGCGATCGTACTTTTGAGTCAGTCGATCCAGTACTTCAGTGCGTGCAAGAGCTGCAGTCAACGGGAAGTTATCGGACGCAGGGTGCAAAATTTCCATCGCTTCACGGAAGTCCGCATTGTCCAGCAAGGCCCAGGGAGCATTCGTCGCGATCAAAGCGGCGGTTAGCTTCTCGTCAAAAACGTGCAAATTGCCAGCGACACGTTTGTTCTGCATCGAGGTTGGCTCGGAAGGTGACGTCTTCACCTTCGGCGACTGCTGCAACTTGGTCGTCTGCGCCTTGAGCGCAGTTGCTGCTGGCGGTGACGTGAACGTGGCCGACGGCTTCTCGGGCGTAGCAACGGGTTCCGTCTTGGCTTCCGCTTCGTCCTTGTTGGCGACGACACGTTCAAGTTTGTTGGACATGAGCCGCACCGCTCCTACGTACTTGGTCTTTACGTCCTCCGGGACCTGCCGACACTTAGTCGACAGATGCAGCTTCAAGCGTCCACTGATCTGCGGGGTGTCCTCGTGGCAGTACACGCAGCGCATCCTCTTCTGCTTGTTGCCGGGGGACGACGGCCCGTCCTCAAAGTGCTCGTAGACCGGGCCGCGCTTGCGCCCCGCCGTTTGCTTCTGTCTGGACGCACTTGAAGTTGCCGATGGCGTGGTCGTCGATGACGAGCGGAAGTAGAAGGACGATTCCGTGACGCGTTCGTCGGACGACGAGGCGACTGGCGCAGCTACCGCCTCCAGGCGCTGCAGCTTGAACATTTCCTCCCACTCGGGGTGTTTGATGCGCAGGTGCGTCAGCAGGTTCGTGTAGCCCGTGCTCGCGGCCTGCGTGTACACGTTGCGACACACTTTGCAGCGGTGGCGGTTGGCGCCGCCCAGCGACGTGCACTTCTTCCGGCCGCGTTTCTTGGGGGCGGACGGCGAAGGCGACGCTGGCGCGGGAGGCGGCCCATCCGAGTCGTACACGGGCTCGAAGAAGAAGGCGCAGGCGTTCGCGGAGCTCGTCATGGCGTATGCTTTTCCCCAATTGTGGATTGGAAAATACTTAAATCTAGAAGAAATGTTCCATTGGATGAAAAATACTTCGAAGTAAGCGGTTACTACTGTAGATAAATAGTAATTTTGGACTATCGTGTAAAAATACTATTATAGCGAAGTACTTCAAGGAAACAGTCTTTGCGCATGAGGTCTCCCAGCGAAGTAAAGCATATCATTGTTAGTGATTCGTTGGACCGAATGCTTGGTTTAGTATCCGTGTGTCGGATGGATTGTCCACCTTTTTCGCGGAGCTCGGGTTACTATCAATACAAATTGCAAGCCAGGCTGTAGTAGAGACCAATAGACAGATTTTGTTGGATCGCATCTGATAGCAACAAACATCCACATATTTAATATTATTGCGTTGTAAAGGCAGCCGAGGTCATTCACAATGACGAGTCGGCATTGACGACGATGGCGCTGGCCGGCGCCGTGCTCTCTCGTGGACAACCCCAGCGATTTGACCTCGCTGATCTCTAATGCAATTGACTATTGCAGTTGACGAATCTTGGTTGTAGCTCGTGTGCAAAGACATCAGTGTGTTCGGTTACATGCTGGTAATGTATAGCGTGCCATGGTTTAGCCTGGGTACGCGCGACCCTCAGTAGCAAGTCAAGTCTCCTCGTGCCCGGTTGCGCATCAAACGAATTAAAAACGCGATCAGGGTCTCCGCGCCTGGTCTTCCACTGCTGCTATTCCACCTCGGAAACTTCGCCTCCTCTGGTGCCTCTGCCACCTCCGGCTCGACCACCACCACCGCGGCAGCGATTTCCTCTTCAACAGCGGCAGCCGCGTCTTTCTCCGCTGGAGCGTCGGAGCGGACCCCACTACATCTTGGCAGCGGCTGTCACCTCGACCACGTCAGCTGCATCGGTCACAGCTTGCGATACGGTCTGAAGCGCGGCTCCGCCGCCTCTTCGACGGCCTGCTGTGCTTCCAACTCAACAACTTCGGGCTCTGTCGCCTCTTCTGGTCCTCGTTCACAAAAGCGTCCCGCAACGCGGTCAAATCGCTAGCGTCGTCCACGAGCTTCTCGTCCAAAGATGCCATGGCCACGACCTCCTTGTCAATGCATCTTCAAAATACGCTTTCTCTCAAGAGCCCTTCTCTTACAGGTACAGTTCGCGTTCCTTTAAATACGTTCCAACAACCGTTCAACACTTTTGTTGTACACAATGCCGTGCTCCTCGTAAGGGGAAGCGCTGGATTTGTAACTGGATGGAGAAGTTGGCGCGTGTTCCAAAACCTTTAGTGTACTATTAACTTTTCAAGTTGGCTTTGGACGCGTATCTACAGTGGTGGCGATTTCATTGCGATCAGTGAAGGGGCGGGAATAGGTTACCGTGTGATTGCTCATGTGTCGAACCTAAGTTAAAACAACGTCCAGTCATCTATAGAATCAGCCCATCTACGTGTGCAACTGCACCGACTTTTGATCGTACCCTTTCATTTCTCAATTGGATTTCGGGAGGAGAAGTGGGTGCTGCTTCGAGCTGTTGATTTTGCTGACTAAATTAAGCTAAGTGGCTGTGGTTGAACAGATGCCAAGACCACGCGGATACCGAAACTACAGCAACCATGAGCAGGACCGGTTGGTAGCCGTTCTACAAGAGCGACTACCAACGAACGCGGCGGACTTGAAAACCATGTCTGAACACTACAGCTTGTGCAAAAGAACCCGCTGTAGCGTACGTACTTCCTCCAGTCTCCACCGAAAATTTACTAGCTTGGCGTCTCCGTCCAATACAACCTCTGACTCAACACTCCGAGCTGTGACTAGGACGTTACAGACGCGTATCGATGAACGGTGCATCGGAATGGCAAAGCAGGTCAACCCACATCAGAAGCAAAGCGACACTGCCATGAGTGTTGTGGCAGCAGGATCAAGTGGCTTGGCAATTGCGATGATCCCAAACCGTGTGTTTCAGGTCTTACGAATCGGGCGAAGGTCACCACAATGCACCGGTTGGTGAATTTTCAGAAGGCAATTCACATACCTGTCGCAACGATCCCAATTCAGTTATCTTCGATCCCTATCAACAGGCAATTCAGCTTGCTTTGACAGCTCATCTAGAAGCGGAAAAACGAGAGGCATTGCGGAAGCAGCGGGATCAAGCAGATCGTGAATTGAATCGGCAGCGACAGCACGAGATGGTGACATTGATTGCTGCTGTGATTAAGGCCAATCATTTGTGGATAGTGATTCGTAGAGCGAAACAAACCACGTTGCATTGGCACTTTGTTCTCTGCGTGTATAACTAGAATAATAAGCTTGATCTGTTTAGCATTGATCTCCCTAACCAACAACAGCACAGGTTCCACGATGGTGCTTACCCAGGCATACCTTCATTTGAAAAATGTTAGCTGCGAATCACGACTTGATACGCAACATATTTCTACTGACACTATACTCATCGACTTTCTTGACTAACCTTTAGTTGAGCAGAGTCCAATATGGGTAATAACCTTTAGTTGAGCAAAGTCCAATATGGGTAATAACCTCTATCCAATTTTTCTTGTTTATTTATACTACGGTGACCATGACCGAAGCGGACCTAGTGATCGTAAGGTAGTCGGGACCACACCTCACTTTATGATGAAAGGTAGTGTTACATTAACCCTTTCGTGGTACAAGGGCGATTATTTCGCCCTTTAAGGCCTTTTGCAAAACCCGGAATGAAATCCGTCTCTTAAAAGGCGCAGAATGCGCCCTTTTGCACAAGTTCAAGTTAGTATATACCGTCGTTTATAAGACACCATAAACTGTACGATCACTACTTATTTAGTAAGAGCAATTGAGTTGTAGAGCCCTTTAGCACTGTAAGAGTTTGAGCGAGTCGAGAGCTGAAAGCACAAAGATGAGCGTTGAGTAGAAGCAAGCAAATTGCAAAGTGATTCATATTGAGCTTCTGTGTCTGTGAAAGGGAGGAAAGCCTCTGGCTACAACCCCCCGTGGACAGCCTCTACTATCTGCCACTACCAGTTGCGGTAGTGGCTACAGTTTGAAAGGTGGATCGACCTTCAAACTGGGTGTCGTCCATTCCTTCAACGTTCCGTGAATCTTCAAGTACACGATCAAATAGATGTCCCGCAAAAACACAGCCTGACACAGGCCTCAACCCCGCAGAGCAAATGACTCCAGAATCAGGTGTGCAGCGCTCCGTGAGGAGTGCCACCGGGAGAGGGATTCTCGTATTTAGGCATACTATAATCAAGGTATCTATCTGCACGTATCAGGTACCAGTAGCAAATTATTGAAGTTGATATGTTACAAGATATATGCATAGAGAGTACCGTGATTTTGAGTCCTTCTAGCATCAAATGACTTAGACGTGTATACTATAGTCTACCTAAGTGCCTCGCGAAAGGGTTAAAGGGAAAAATGTAGTTGATGTAGCCAGCTGGAAGTACTTCATCTCTGTGCTCCCTGCTCAACCACGATATTGTTCAGCCGTGTCAGCAACTGCGCTTCAAGGTCGAGGTACAATTCTGGACGCGTTCAGTGCTTGATCCGAACGATACTCCTGCCCTTTGGTAGCGCGTCGTTCGAAATGCGATCGGCAGTGAACAGCGTCGCCGTGAGCAGTACCGAGTTCACAAGCTGCGATTCCACATCGAAATTCTCCTTGAAGGTCTATACCTCACGTATTAGCGTAAACGAATGTAATCTTTATACACGTCTTTGCGTACGTAATGCATCTCCTCAACGGTCTCCAGGGCATCAGCATCAACCAAATGGAGCCGGAAATGTTCGCCGACTCCGACCCATTCGCACCCCCCTTCCAAGCATGCAACCCATTTAAAAGCTCCGATTCCAGGGACATGTCGTGCTCCGCAGAGCGATGAGCGTCGACGCCGTGAATGCCCTCCCTGCGCTGAACTCAGTTTCCATAGGCCAATGAAGACTCTTCAAGTCCGCAACTTGGTGCACCGATAGGGCGGGTGTACCACCCGTTCTGGCAACCATACTTTCGACGATACTTCAGTGCTACTATCGAACGTTCTTCACCAATGCTGTAGTGATCTGGTACTTTTCGAAGTCACGTGGCGGGACTCCAGATCAACCCCTTCGCCGCAACTTCACGTTGACGAGGGCCAATACAAATCGGATGGACATATCTTCACTCCTTGGATCTCTTATTATTGCCCATGGATGACACAGTTATTAACGGCTTCGGATGGAACCACCAAGTTGCTTTTCAATCCAAGAAAACTGAAATCAAGCTGCAATTGGGTGGCATGTTGTTTATCCGGGACAACTTTATCTACTCTCAAGCCGGTTGCCCCTTCAACAATCTGTGCGTTCACGCATTGATGGGTGCTGTACCGCCCGGTAACCCTGGCCATGTGTACAGCTTGTTCCGCTGTATGACGACGAATCCCACGGAAACGCTGAAGACTTTCTCACTTTAAACTTCGAAATCCCCCCGGCCAAGCCCAGGTATGCAATACTTGTTCCTCCTCTTTTCACTATCTTAGGTTCTTTTCTCCATCATTTTACAGGCACCGCCTGTTAATCCAAACTTGTTGGCCAAGGTGATATCTGTGTTACGACAAGTTCGAGTGGACAATCCTCTGGCATGGCAAGATAAATACGAAAATACTTCGCAGACGGACGTTTTCATACAGTGACCAAAGAAGGCCAGTCCTACTAGGCGAAACTTCTATGCAAGCAAGACGTCTCCTCGTAAATCCTCAAAGTCAGCGCCAAAAGTCTCGCTTTCGAGGAAATCCCGATTGGCTTGATGTTGCTGGCCACTCGGGTACGATATTAAATAAACCCAGGATCCTGATCGAATCAGCCAATTCTCGTTGTACGCAGACGCATACGAGTTACATGTGCCTGCAGACGAGAACCATCTTGAGTTGTGCCTTCACTAAACACAGAAGCCCACTGATCGTTGCCATTTGTTATTATGCGTATTGCATCGGCTTCTTGCATAGAGATCGCTTTCTTATTTAGCAGGAAACCTTCTTCATAGAGCTGCATGGTCAAACTGAAGTTCGAGAAGAAGTAAAATTGGGTCTAATCGAGTCATCAAAGCAGCCTATACGCTCAAGTTATCCAGAGCTTACAAGTATGAATGTGTCCGCACCAGTTACCTATTTTCTCGCAAAATACGACTAGAATATTGCGTTAGTTGTTCGCCGGTTGTGTGTGCGCTACTGTTGCTGTGGGTGTCCTGCCTCGGGACCCGGACGTCGCAAAACCGTCTAATTCGAAACCTACCCTTCGCCACGCCAGGCGCGCTCCTCGACGCCGGGTTGCTGCACATGCTGCCTGCTCTGCGCTCTGTACACCAAGGACCATAACCATCTTCGCACAGGCTGACCGTATTGCTGGCGCTCACCGAAGAAATCTTCTCCGACGTATTGCCACTTTCGTCATGGACGGGGTCGGACATCTCGAGGCACGTGTCATGGCAGGCTGTAGTCAAGCTACCGGACTTCGAGGTTTCACCGGACGCTGGAACGGAACCAACGGCAGGGGGCTTCTTCATACCGTTGGGTTGCGCCCTCAATGCACAGAGTATTTGGCACGTGTGGCTGTTGTTATGCCCAAGTTGCTGCCACGGCCATGCTAGATATTCCTCCGGAAAAGAGCGCCAGCATCGCGGTGGCTTTGGTCTCCGGGGTCACGTCCTTCTACGAGACTTCGTGGATCGCCAGATAGTTGAAGCTGCCCGCCGCGACGCTAAGGTCACCGCTTCCATGGCTAGCGTGTTGTTGATGCGCAGCGAGTCCGACAGCACCATGACCAGCAATGCGTCCAGCGGTGTCATACAGCTGTAGAGCGTGAGAATGGCAACGGATCGCCGGTGCGCGATGATGTCCTTGGCTTCTCCTGGAAGTGCGACGGCGGTGGCACATTTCCGCACGAGCACGAGTGAAGCGCTCCTTGCCGGCCACATAGACTGACCGATTCCACCACCCGAACGATATCATGGACGAGATCAATCAAATCCAAAACGAGAACATTGGGCCAATCCGGTAGACATAACCTGCAACAGCACACGTAACGGACAGTGTTTTTTTGTACTCTGCGTTGCCCATTTGAGACGCTACTAACGGACTTCTGCTTACCCAAATGTCGGATCTGTCACGAGGGCCCTCCCGATGAGGGTCCTCCTTAGCGAGCTCCACTAATATGTGTTTAACATAAACGAACATTATTTGAAGAAGATTTGCAGTAGTACCGTAGGTTTGTTATGCCATTTGACATTGCATGCTATACTTAACACGTCTGCGCCGTGTTGCGGAGGATTTGGGGCTGCAAAAGTGTGATGTCTATTTGTTGCGAATATATTGAATACTGCTGACACTGACCGATATATTGAAGATACAGGGTGCCTAGTCCACCAGCTCCACATCCTTTGTCCGGAGGTTGCGTTGGATTTCCAAGTAGACTTGGAGTTTTTCGTCCAGTGGCGTGGGCGGTGGTAAGGTTGGCGACGACAACGCGCAGGCTTGAGGGCTTCGAATTGTCTGAAATTGAGGAATGATTGTTGGAAGGGCGGAAGCACTACTGCATGGCGGGCAAGCGCACGAAGAACGTAAATTCCGATTCTAGTGGCCTCCCAGAACGAGAGTCCAGTCATCAACCCTGGTGATCAGTTAGAGGTTTTTTATCAGTTAGAGGAGGCATATAGTAAGTCTCATATATATTCTCGTTTGCTTGGGAAGGATCCTCGTCAGATAAGGAACACAAAGTCACGTAGAGAGGTCCAATTAGAGAAGTGCGACTGTAGCAGCGATAACAGCCACCGCTTTCCAAGATCCCCTTGAACTTGTTTGCGCCGCTCGCCGTTTTTGTATCAAATCTTCAGCGTTTACTTTTGCCGCATACAAATTATTTTCGACCAAATTGGTCCCTCGACACATCTGCTGTTAGTTTTGGTGCACACGAAAGGTTCTCGCGAATTTGTATGCGTCTGGCGCTGAACAATGCATTACAGGGAGCATTCGACAATGTCCAATGCCAAACTCCGACTAGTTGCGACCTGTGCGTACCCAACACTACATGCGTTAATTATGAATGTAGTCGATAGCATGTATGGATGTATGGGCTGCTTCAGTGCCCCAATGAATATGCTCGCAACGGTTGGACGCAGACGAACGTTGCGTCTGTGTCTGTGTGGAGATTGTAAATACGCTGTACCAGAATAGAAAGCGTTTGCAATGGCACGCCTCTAGATTATCAACCAAGTGTTGTTTGTAGACATCACTATGCTACGTTGAATTGCGTGGTGCGGCCGTAGGTTGTAAAAATCTGATCGGAAACGTGCGACAGACACACACACCACACTAGCCACTCTGTTTTAGATGTCATTTCAAATAAGCATATTCTTCTGCGGACATCAAACATCTCGTTTGTCGAATAATCGAGAAACAAACTACTAGCTCCTAGAGGACACGTGGTTGGGTATTACTGGAAACTTGTATCGAGGGATGCCATCTTTGCCACCGACCACGTTTTGAGAAGAAGCACGCAGGATGTTAGACAAATCAATGTCTACAAACAAGATGGACTGCAAAATAGAATCACTATTGAACTTTCGTCGTGATCCCAGACAATTTCCTTGGGCATGTATAACTTGTCGAGAAGATTAAAGGAAGTGCCTACGTTTACCAACTATTTCAGTACAAGAAAGGCCAGATTAGGGTTACCGAAGGCTGCGGTATTGCAATTCTCAATTTCTGAATTTAGAGATTGTGAGCGCCTGGCAACCACTGGCTTCATTCCGTCAAATAAATCCCCACCGCCGCACACGAGGCGTTCACTGGCAAGGACCCCCCCCCCTTCACGTACGACCCGCTCGCTGGCCACGACCTTCCTCGCCGTTCCTGCTGCGTGTACCCCACACGACCCGCTCGCGGACCAGGACCTCGCTCGCTGCAGCTGTTACGTGTACTATGGCTCCGGACAAGACCAAGAAAAGGAAGCACGTGGTCGAGAGTGACCGGGATGATGATGACGGAATTGTGCAGTGGTTCCCCCCATTCAAAAGCGTATATTCCTCTTGGGAAGAGTTCCAAGAATATTCTACACGGAACGATATATAATTTGTTCTTTCATAGATACTTTCACCGTCACACTAACGCTTGTTGTTACGCCAACGCCAGATACCAAGAGGATTCGCACCAGCTATACAAGGTTTGAACGACTGTTTCAGTCAGAGACCAGAACAGATCTAGGCAGCAGGACGTGGAACCACCGCAGAAGTTTGGGATGAGGGCCTTGACAACTACGCAAGGTATTTTATTTGCACGCGTGGCTGGGAGTTCAAGCCCAGGGGGAAAGGGAAGAGGACGAACCACAACATCCGTTGCATCAAGTGCCCAGCGAAGCTGAACGCAAATTTGTAATAGAACAAGGATGGTACGTTCAATATTCGCGTAACATCGCACTTCACAGGCCATACCCATGACGTGAACGAGGATGTTTACTACTCATATTCTGAAGCACGGCAGATCACCTCCCCCCATACGCGGGGTGTCGCCAAAACGCTGGTGCAAGATACGCTTTGAAATTGAATGTGTTACCGGGAGCAAATGTCTAAAATGTACACTGTTATGTGCAGGTGGTTCGAAGAAGAAAAATATACTGCACTATATCAAAGAGGTCTGGAAAGTCGATTTTGGCGAAAGGTGTT
>LGTU01000539.1:0-24664 GCA_001314425.1 Phytophthora pluvialis | reverse complement strand
CTCACAGACGGCGGCCGCCTCGCACTCGGCAGCGGCACCATCACGGTCGCGTAGAGCGCGCCATTGCAGTAACCCTTGTAGTCTAAAACCCCACAACGCGACGCGTTGCTTTCGTTCCACTCACTGTTCACTTAGACCCTCGCCACCAACGACTCGTACTACAGTATCTGCGAGGCTGTACATGTAGTATCTTCAGCGCCTCCGTACACATAGCGGTTGTTGTTTCCACGGATGATCCACTGGGTGAGCAGCGCCGGACACGGCTGCAGAGGAGGAAAGCCCTGCTATGACGTCGGTGAACGATACTGGCAGATAGCAGTACCCGGGGCTGAGGTGACTCAGCGGTTTCGACCCGTACTAACGAAGTCAAGTGGGGGCGATAAAATGACACCCTCCGATATTTCGTCTGCTTCCCGAAGTACGCTCTACCGAGCAGAAGAAACGTGGCGATCCTCAACGCGAAGGGTCTGCAACGTGTCGCGTAGGGCGCGCCACTCCGACAATTCTTGACTTCGACGTCTTCGACTTCACGCGCGGGACGCCTGCGACGCCGCGGTAATCCGACATTTCTTGACTGCGTTGGCCAACCACGAACCTACTAGAATGGCTCAGCAAGTTGGTGACACCAACCCGACATTTCTTGCCTGAAGTAGCTGTCGTTAATGGTTATGACCCATGATGGTTGATACATGCATTGAAGCAGTCATTCACTACTCTTAGCCTCGATGCAACCCCCACTGCTCGCTGCCTACTCCAAGCTCTGCCCGTGGATCCAGAACGCGAGGTAGAAGAGGTCCTCGCCGTTGGGCACCGCCGTGATCTCGTTGAGCACGGATTGGCTCCGGAACACGACGAGGCGGTCAGGCTGCGGGTCGATCTGCCGCACCGGGGCGTCCTCGCTCAGACTTGTTCGAAGCGTAAAACTCGTTCGCGTCTGCTCCGCTGTGTGCGCGTCAATTGCATTAAAAAAATAGACGCACGTCAGCTTGAACCCGTTGTCCTTGTCATCGGCTCCGCAATCCAAGCGCAGAGGCTGGTGGTGCCCCGCCGGCAGCTGCTGAACGGCAGTGCAGTGAATAAACTGCGCACAGAGTTTGGCCTTTTCTGGTCGCTTCTTGTTGATCTCGTAGGGCAACGCATGCAGCTTCTCGATCAGCTCGGCCAGCGCAGGATACTCCACGGTGCAGTCTTGGTGCTCGACAAAGCGGAGTTTCGCCCCCGGCAAAGTCTCCGTCTGTTTCTCGGCATTCTGTCGGTTCAGTACATGTTTGGCGTCGACGTTTGGAGCAGTAGCCATCAGCAGCCCGTTCTTGGCCATCCTGAACACGTCGTTCAGCAGCAACGGCGTCCATTCCTCGCCCATGAACTCGTCCATGACAGCCACGCCACGCACGCCGCTCTTTTCAACCAACAGTTCATCCAGAAACGCATCCTCCAGTTGGTCCCACGTGGCGAAATCGGAGTTCGGATTCGCAAGCAGCCTGGCATCATTTGCCAATTTGACATGCTTCTGATAATTCACGCGGTGCACCATCGCAAGCACCTCTCTGCCAAAGGCTTCCTGCAACACCTGTGGCAGGAGCATGCTTTCCGTTCCAGGGTCCATCATCTCCCCTTGCTCTGCACCTCGCTTCTTCACATTGGTCAGCACACTCGCCGCTTTCGCTTGCACCTTCGGCATCAATGACAGCAATTCCTGCTCATACCACGGATCCTCCAACAACGTTTGCAAATTCTTTGGCGCATGCACAAGTTGCTCCTTTGGAATTCCCGGATAAATGAGCCGTTGGAACTCGTCTTCTTGCAGCAGCTTGGCAAACACTCCGTCATCCAGCACGACGCTCTCTCCTCGACTATTGACTCCTCGCCTGTTGCAGCCATCCAGCAACTTTTTCAGCATCAACCTCCACGACCGCTGCGCTGTGTCTTCTTCATCGATGTCTTCCTTCTCCGAGTAAATGGAAGATTTCACATTGCCAGACAAGAAACCTTTTCTCACCGCCTTTTTGCCGGTTGTTTTCCCCTTGAGAACCATCACTCTTGTTGCCGCTTTTTTCACTTCGGACGACGACTGAACATCTCCCAAACGCAAAACGTTTTCGTACGCACCAATGGCTTCGTTCCAATCTTGCAACGACTCACACGCAGCTGCTTTTCTCAGATAGCCTTTGATCCAATTGGGGGATACCGCAATGGCCCGTTCCGCATCTTCGAGAGCTTCTCGGAACTCTTTCAGTTGGTGGCAAGCTGCCGAGCGATTGCCAAACAGCAAATGGTTACTGTTTTGCAGCCGAATGGCTTGTGTGTAGAGTTTCTTGGCCTCTAGGAACTGCCGCCGCTTGAACGCTTCGTTGCCTTGTTGGCGCAATGCTTCAGCTTGCTCTGCAGCGCTGGCGTCGAAGGAGCCATCGACGCCGGCCTCCAGGACGAGATCCGCCATGATTCGAGGCGCCTTTAGAAATGAAGGCAGGAGATTGGATGAAAGGTGTTTTGACCAATAAGAGAGCGAATATTTTTCCGCTTGGTAGCGGAAAAGTATTGCCTTTTTTGCTATGACACTGGTATTGACAATTCATCGATCGAGTGTAGTTGACAGTAGTAGTTCTGCATCGAGCGAGACTGGAGTGAGGTGGAGTTTCGGGCGCGGATGATGCTTGTGTAGTCGCATGGTCGACTCCATCGATGTGTGCGACCCAGTGGATCGACTATCTGCGGTTAGCGTCGTCGACGGCAGCAATAGCGACTTCACCAAGTCAGCAGTTGAATCTGTCGCAGGAGTGGGGGTACTTTCCACATAAGGGCGTTCATGGTGCCGGAAAATCGTACCAGTTGATCGACTCTTGTGTAGCGATGGCAGAATGGCATTGGCCACGACTGCGGGGATCTCGTCTTTCATAACACCGGAGGCGGCTTGGTTGGAGCTGTTCCTGCTGAGTCGAACGATAGGTTTGCCCCTTGCCAGCGTCCCGGGCACCATCGCTTTCGTTGGCAGATAGATCATGGCCACGGGGGGTCTCAGCGTCGCGCTACCACTGCGTTTCTTCTTCATAGCGAGCGCGGTTGGTCCCAGCAGCGGCTTCCTAGCTGAAGACGGTTCCGAAATGACCATTGACATGTCAACCGTGCAGGAGTGAACCTTTTGCCAGCACTTCTGGCAGTTGACTGTAAAGCATGATGAGCACCACAGCACAGCACCTCGAACTGAACAGGAACAGCACACGAGAATCTCTTCGTTCTCAGCTTCAACCTCCTTTTCTGGGACTTTATCACTCGTTTCACTGGTTGTACAAGGTTCGACCGGGCGATCACCATCTTTCGTAAAAACGTCATCACCCCCCGTACTTTTTGGGAACATCGTGTGAGCACGGTCGAACATCTCAGCCAGCTCAGCAGCTTTTGAGGTGGGAATTCGTTGTTCGTGACTGGAGGTTAAACTGCCACGAGATACTTGAGCTAGTGGGCTGGACACTCCCCTTTCGACAAACTTGGCTTCGGCGGAGAACTTCCACGACTTGTGAAGCTGAACTTTGCGTCGGATATTTTCAACGTGCGTGACTCGCGCTTCTTCTGAACGGAGCTGGTGCGCAAGCATGTGCTGACTCGCAGAGGCTTCCAGAGTTTGTCGCACCTTCTCAGTCGTAACCAGAGCTTTCGTCGGTGTGGGAGCAGGATCTTCAGCAAACGGCACCAATCGAGGTGTGATTCCTGCTTTCCAACTCTTGAATACCGGCTGAATTTCTTTGAGTTCCTTTAAGCGCCGAGGCTGGTCTGGAGGAGATGTTTTATCTTTGCGACGACGAACTGGTTCCATCGTCACAAGACTTTGCACGATTGTGTCGAGTGCTGACACGTATTCATAAATGGAGTTATCCAAGTTGAAATGGTGGAGGGCTGGCTGGATAGCGCCTTGGATCACAAGATCACAAAACGATTCGAAGTCGACGCCATGTTCGTTGGTATACAAGAACGACAACCCCGTAGCTGCTGACGGTGTTAGGGATATTCCGACTGTCTTGCACATTTTCACCATCGTCATGCTGCACTCGAACGGAGACCTGGTATTGGCACCCGCAGGACTTGCCACAGCTGCGGAAGGAGTAGACCCTGAAGTTTGGCCAACCGGCGAGGCAACCAAGCGAGGCGAAATAAGAGACCACAGATCTGCAAACCGACTGAAGATGGTAGTTCTGTTTTTGGGTGTGTCAGGGATCTCCGTGCCAAAGAGAAGGGTTGGTGTCGCTGGTCGCGATGCGTGACCTGTTATCGGTCTCGATCGTGATGACAACAACCTGTCTAGCGATACTCGCCCTAGTAGGGGTTTCGGAGTCGCGCTTGTTCTACTGAACGGTTCGTTTGTGTGTGAAACAAGGTCCAGATTCAGTATCTCGATCGATTTCTGTTGCAGCACTTGCATGTGTGGCCTTGAGGACTCTTTGCTTTCAATATTCAGGGTGAGATAGCCTTCCCATGGGTTTGTGCCTGGAGACGGCGTTGCAGGAGTTGACCTTCGACTCTTTCTCGATCTGGACCGCTGTTCGTCCAACGGATCGCGTGATGTTTGGTTTGATTGATCCTCAACGTCATCTCTAAGCAGTCTGTCCGTGTCGAAGTCTCCCCATCCATTGACATCCGCTGAGCGTGGTCGTTCTTCACGTGACGTTTTACTACCACTTGCAGACTTTTCGCGCACCGCTGCCGATTTTTTCTTGCGCTGTCGAGTTGCAAGACTGCTACTAGATGGGAATTCATCAGCACCAGCAGCCGTATACGGCCGGGGAATGTCGTCGAGTATATCTCCAAGACCAAGCACATTCGACGCTGGTGCCGCCGAGTGCACCTTGCGAGAAGGGAAATTTGTACTTTGGGTTACCCCCTGAGGAGGGTTGGTCTCGTTTGACGCTTCAGGTATCACGGAGTTCACATTTTCAGCAACAAGCTCTGCGTCCTCCTCACCAAACGTGTGTTTGTCAAAGTTGCTGTCACGGCTACTGTGAGCTTGATTGTCGCCGTCAGATTCAGGCAGAAAATCGTCGTGCAGTATCTCCATTGCCAGGCAGTCGAGTTGACGAAATGGTGTGCTGTTGCAAGCGTAGCGGCCGTCGGACAAGCTAAAACTAACTCGACTCGTGTACAAACCCCGCTAATTTTAGGGGAATACCTGGGCGGAAGGCTCAGTCTGCAAGTTGACGAGCAGGCTTGGCATTAGTAGCGAGCTCCATGAGCCACGACGCATTGTCGCCGAGACATCGGGAAAGCCCTCTGACACGCAGAAGTCGTGAAATTCCACCACCGATCAACAACTGCCTCGAAGTTCAGTGGCGATTCCTGCAACACAAGAACCCAAAGCCTCCGCAATTTGGTTCTCCATCCCGAAAGCCGCTACTCGTTGATCCTCTTCAGCCTCAAATATCCTTCCACAACAATGCTCAAGCCTCTTCCAAAGAACCCGACAGCAGTCATCCTCGAGGTTCCCCGTCTCGATTGTTTCACATGTTTGAAGCGCAAGACGTGGAAGCAGAGGATGCAAATACAACACGTAGTGCCCAAAGCGCACCTCAACAGGAAAGCAGTTTGCCCGAAAGCCCCCGTGCAAGTCGAACTCTAAATGATCTCATGGGCGAGACGCAGCGCCAAGCGATGCTGGACCGGATTCTGGCCGACATGGAGTATCTGGCGGTTGAACCGACATATCCGCGGCTCGGGCAGCCTGAACATGGGCGGGGCGCCAAGACTTCTTCGCCTCGAAATGGTCAGCGCGCGAGGTCGCGCAAGCCATCGACCCTCCAGACAGCCTTGCAGAACGAGTCCAACCCGCCCGAAGATCGACTTCAGCCAAAGCAGCGCAAATTCTCGGCCTTGTGGTCGCTCGGTAGCCTAGGAGAGTATTCCGACGACGACGACGATGACGACGACAGCTTTGATGGCGTGAGCGGCAGTCAAACTGACAGAGCTGGGTGCGATGCGGACAGAAGCAAGGACAGGAAGCGCCGACAGCGGCGCAAACTCCAGCAGCTCAACCAGCAGGACGAAGGACCGCGCATCTTCTGGCAACAGACGACCGGTGCGAGGTCTGCCGTGGATGTACCCGAGCGGCTCCTTACGTTGTCTCCATCGCCGCCACGCCGAATGAGATCGACAAACGTCGTACTCGGTTGCCGCTCGTACACACCGCGCCAGCGTCTGTCCCCGTCAAGCACGATCGAGGATCGCCATCGCAGCAGAGGAAACTTGCGTCGTCCTGCTGGGCCAAGCTCGCCCGGGAGAAACAGCAGCGACGCAGCTCCAGCCTCGCCTCCGAAGGCGCATTACGGCGCCTGGTACGTCCCGCAGTCAGAGTGGTGGACGCTGCACCAGATCGAGCAGCAGACCATCGCCGACAAGTTCCCGGCCTCCGCTGTTAGTGACCCGGCCGAGCCCCATTGCCACAGCAGCAGCTCGTCGCCGACGCAACGTCAGCACAAGCCGCCGCTTCCACCACCGGCAGCGCTCTCTCCACGCGCTAGCGAGAGTAGCGAGAGCGTCGTCACCGCCAAGTCCGCGCGGGCCGCACTCAGCGACAGCAGGAGCCCGTCCGCAAGCTCACGCCGTGGCGCCGTGCCGCCCTCTGCACCGAATCCGCTGGAACCTCAAGTGACTGGCATCCCGCAGTCCTACATCGGGCGCGAGTATCGCGCGTACATCATCAGCACGGGCTCGGCCATGCCGCAGTATCTGCAGTGAACAATGCGCAACCAGAAGCCCATCACTCTCGAAAAGATCTGCTTCAAGTTGAAGTTCAGGAGTGATGGTTGCAACGGCCGCGGGAAGTCGGGCAGGATCCATGGCGCCCGTCGGAGACTTAGACGAACGCGAGGCGCGAATGCGCAACCTGCGCTTCTGCATCGCGTACCAGGAGCTGGAGCTGCTGCTGCCAGCGGACGACGGCGAGGACGACGACGCGGCCTGGAATCGGCGGCTCTTTCGCGAGGAGCAGGTGGGTTTCCACCAGCTTGTGGTCAACAGCGTCACGCACGAAGACGTCATGGTCCATGCGCGCGCAAGTCTCCGCTTAGCGTGGGAAGACTGCGTCGCAGACGAGCAGGACATCGCCAACGAAAACTGGGCGAGAACCGAGCCGGAAGACGTCAGAGTCGGCCCGGTGCCACGACCTGCAGCTCGTGGCACCGGGCATCTGGATCGGCTCGACGGACACGCTGACGTACGCGGATCTCCTCGACGAGAATGGCATCCAGCATGTAGTGTACTGCACCACAACAAGGAATGAGACTCGCGTCACGTGTGAAGAAGACAGTAGCCGTTCACCACTTCGATCGCAGCACGTCGTCACGCTCTTCGACCTCCCGAGACAGCAATTCGAGGACACGTTGACGGACGTGGACGGCGTCGAGCAGCTCAAAACGCTGTCATCTGCATCTTGCAGCGAGATAATTCGCATCGCCTCCGCGCTCAACGAACTCATCGGTACACGCTCGGCCGCCGAAGAACCACGAAACCCTCGAGCTCCCGGCGACAGCGGCATCTTGCTGTACTGTGACAGCGGCATCTCCGCGTCCATCGCCTTGTGCGCCGCGCTGCTCATGACTCGGTACAAACTCCCACTCGCTGTCGCCATGCCGCTGATCCGAGCGGCGCGCCGTGACATCTTACCGTCGAAACACCTCCACTTCCAACTGGAGCAGCTCGATCTCAACTTTGCCATAGGACTTCCGTCATGAATAAATTATGTTATGATTATTAGCAAAAGAGGCGGCCGGGTCACACTAACTAAAACTACCATCCGCCTTAGCTACCTACATCCACGCGACTTGTGTCTCTTCTTCTTCGTGTACATGATAACTGTTGATACTCCACCGGCGCAGCGCCTTAACCAGCCTTGAAAACTTCGGTGGGTGCTAAACCCTGAGAAAAAAGAGGAGAGGCAGCGCACTGCTTGGCCCCTCCCTCCCTCCCTCTCCCTTGTGTGCGTCCCTGCACTCACCTTGAACCCTGCAGGGAAGCCCCCGTCCGTCTTACATGTGCTCGCGATGGCACTCCATGCAGAGGAACAGCGAGTCCGACTTCTTGCCGAACTCGCAGGGGAAACTGATCCTGCCGCTCTGCAGCCAGCGCTTGGTCAGAAACTGCTTGAACTGGGCCAGCACCTCGCGGAAAAACGCGAACAGGTTGGCGCAAATGTTGCCGGACGCGGCCACCACGGGGCATTCGCAGGCCGCGGCCTGGCACGATTGCAAAAAGGCGGCGAGCTCGCCCACCGACGCGTCGCGGATGTCCTCGTCACGGATAAAATCCGTGACGTTTTGCACAACGGCGGCCACCAGCGGCCACGAGAGCTCCAGTCGCGCCTTCACCACGCTCTGCATTTGCCCCACGGCGAAGGGGATGGACTGCAGCATTTGGCGCAGCTGCGCGAAACTGAAAGTGACCGCGCGGTTGTAGTAGTGCGCCACGTCGCGCAGGTAGTCGAGCATCACGGCCACCATGCGGGTGGCCGAGATCTCGTCCCTGCAGCTGTGGTCCTTGGGGGCCTCGGCGGGCGCCACGGGCGCCACGTTGCGGAAGTCCGAGCCGATCTTGGCCGGCAGCACGGCGGCGGCCGACTCGCTCCACACGGGCGACAGCTCGGGCTCGATCTCGTCCAGCGGCGGGAAGCTGGGCGCGCGGTGCCCGCGCGGCAGCAGCACCGGCTCGCTGTCGAGCCCCGAGGAGAACTTCTTGCAGGCCAGGGCGTCGGGCGAGTCTCCTCCGTCCATGGAGCACTTGGAGATGGTGCGCTTGAGCGTGTGCGGCTGCATGGCTTGACTGGTGTGTGTGCGGCTTGTGCGCCTGGTCGCTTTAGGTCAAAAGTGTTAAAAGCAGTGGCTGGACGGCAAGGGTTGCAACGACCGCCAGGAACGTGGGTCAAGTGTCGCCGGGCGAGCACGTTGGCAAGTGAGTGTGGGCTCGCCAAGCGCGCGGCAGCGTTTCTAAGATTCGGCGTGTGGACCACACCGATGCGTCATCCGACCGCGGTAAACCGCGCGGGCTCTGCGCGGTCAGCTGTCGCAGTTGATGGCGTTGCGCCGCTTTCCGTTTTCTGGGAGCCGACCGCCGCTTCTCTCCGCGGGCTAACTGCGGCCCCAAGACCAGCCTGGCCCCGGCAGCTTGGCCGAGATCTACATGCACACCGTCGTGGAGAGCTGCGCGGGAGCTCGGCTCGCTCGCTTCAGTTTGGTCTCGCCCCTTCCCAGGCGTTCAGTGTGCCCGTCACCTATTGGTCGACACTCGAGATCCCGTACCGTACGCCGAAGTGGGACTGCGGAACACATTCCTTCGAAAGGCAGAAACTGCACTGCAGTCTGCAGCGGCCACTGGCTGCAGCCCGGGGGGTCCCAGTTCCCAGTGCTCCGCATGCCGACCCCGCTTTCCACCGACTCCCCATTTGCCGCTGGCAAATTGCCAGGCGGCGCCGCCGCCGTCACGCAAATGCGGCGGGCTCTAGCGCAAAATTCCGGCTGGAGGGGTTGCTATAAAAAAAAGAATCGCCCAGAATTGTCTTATCACAGTAGAAAAGTACGTTGGAGTAAGTACCGTTTGCGCCTGATCCCGTTCAAATGACCTTGCAGTAACTAGTACGGCTTTGCGATGTCTACAACCGATGTATATTACACCGACAGCGAACAAGCAAGGTGACTGTCCAGTAGAAGCCCCCCGCCTTCGCGCTCACACCAAAAGCTTCTTTATTCAGTAGCAGAAGTTCATTGCACAAGGCAAATGTGCCAATATCATACCACCGAAGCACCAGGTTTGCGAGCTGGTGGCTTTGATCTTACAATGGCTCAAATTCCCATCATTTGTCCTCATTAAAGTTGGGTGGATAGTGACGTCGGCTTTATCTGCTCGTTTTTGCATCGTTCTACGCTGCCATGATACGAGAACGTTGAGGTAATGGTCATACGTTCCTATCTATTTACACGTTCTTGCTTGTCTTCCGTATAATGTGAGAGCTGATCAGACGGTCTATTGAGTACTTATGATTAGTCTTAAGATGTCTGTATGGAAATTCGCCTGGTCTTCTACCATGACTGGATCATTCTCCTCCTCGCTGTCTCACTCTGCTGGCTCGATACGTCGGGCTTCGCGGGGGGGGGGGGGGGGGCACTCCACGAGGGTCCGTTCCAAGTTCGGAATAGATTGGTGCGCGCGTGGAACATTGGATGTAGGCCAGTTACCATTTCGGCAGTCTCAACGTGCCTCATATTCCCTGGGCACGTCTACGATTGTCAACGGGCCATCACGTTCTTGGGGGTGGGTGGGTGGGGTGTTCTCTTCCTGGGACCAGAATTCGCGCTCAGCGAACGGGTCGGCGACTTGGGGGCAGATCCAGAAGGGCAGGAACTTGTTAGCTCCGTCGACGCGCCCCCGCCTTGGGATATCGTGCGGATTACGCTCCTCCTGGTCGCACCCTGCGCTTCCACAGTCTGTATAATGTACTCATATACGTTATTTTGCTTGAAGTTGGCACGAAGTTCAAGCACAAAGCCGCGGCGTGGTCTCCTCGCTTTCGAGGGCCCCGAAAGTAAGAGCCGATACTTTCCGGCCGTGCAGGCAGGTGGCCGTGGGCCAGTCGTTGCTGACTTCGAGGCCATGCTCGCTTGGGCTCGGCCAAGCATGTGCACGTGGTGGTCTCGCCGCAGCAAAGAGCGCTGGTCGGCGCTTTGCTTGTCGCCGGCCGCCAGGCGGCACCACTGGCTGAGTCACCTGAAGGGTTTCTGTTGAATGCAGAGATCGAAGCAGCCCGCGCGGCTATACGGCCAGGTGCCAGGTGCTTGACTGCTTGGGTGCCGGTTCAGTCTCAGGCCGCCGCAAACTCCGCCGTTATTAAGGCCGAGTAGCTTTCCGCGGGTCTGCTGCGCCGCCTTCAGCAGGCAAATCTTGCTGCCTTTTCCATTATGTCGGCGTCGCGAACGAAGCAGTTAACTCCTTCGTCTTGGCCGCCGTGAGTCAGCCGCGGGCCGGCAACTACGCCGACACCAGTTGCCGGGCATCGTAATCGGAGTTCAAACACGCCGCGAAATGGCCAGCGTCGTGGTGTTGGCAGGGACTCGTGGCAGGGTCTCCGCACTAACGGTCTCCGCAAGCCAGGAAGGATCCTTGGCCGCGCCGAGTTCCATTTACCACTGCTGCAAAGGAGCTCGTCGTGCTGACCAGTCGATCCAGCGGGCCTTGCCCCTCTCCAGAGGATGCAGCCGAGCATTCTTCCTGGTCTCACTGGCCCAACAATCCAGCGCTCATTGGATTCCGCGCTGCGGAGACCTTGAGCTCGTCGACGGCGGATTTGCCCCCGGTGCCTGAACTTCGATGAGAGCTGCGTGTTAAACTTCGCCGCAATCATCATCGCCTGTCCAAGGCCTTCAACTCCGCCCGTCGCCATCGCTCGGATAGGACGGCCGCGCTGCCTTCTCTGCACGGCGCCCGCAGCTGCAGGACCTCGTCGCGCACGAGGCGCCGTTCATCCAAGCAGAACCCGCCTCCCCGAAGTCACGCGTCGGCGCATGCCGCAGCGGTCTATTGCCTCCGAGCTGAGCTGCCGCTGCAGCCTCTTGGCGGTGTGCTTCTGGACCGCCACGCGCCGAGGTCAGTCCGCGCTATGCCCGCGGTCGGTGTGTGAAGTTGGCGCTTTCGGTGGAGTTACCATCAAGTCCGTCATGTGCCCGACGCCACTTCCGATGCTCTTCCTAAGCGCAGGATGACATTCAGCGCGAGCGCAAAATGCGGACTTGGACAAGTGAAGCCCGAAGTATCGAGCCAGTAGAAGGAGACAGCGAGGAGGAGAACGATCGAGTACATGTAATGATAAGTACCAGGTAGCTCAATGGACAGTCTGATCCTCTCTCAAACACGCCGCCAGATCCCAGGTTGAAGCTTCCTCTCATCATTCAAGGGAGGCGGGGGAGGTGAACGAAAGCGCGGGCGCCATCAAAGCGCCAAGCGGCCTTGGCCATCGCCGCCGACGCAAGGACTGCTGGATACTGTTCAGCGGAAGGTGTCGAGGGTTTTCTCTTCGGTCGTAAGCACGCGCAACAGCGTCCTGCACTGGTACCCCCTTCTTGCCACCATCGGGCGGTGTACACAATGGACCGCCGTCAATATTTGGGGCGAGTCGGGATCGCCAGCTTCAGTGGCTGCAGCAAAGGTCTTGTGTATCTTCTCGCGGATGACGACGTGTTTGCCTGGATCAGGCTGCAAGCTTCGTGCCAGCATTTCATGCAAAAAAATGTTTATTTGCGTTACGCATCGTGGCAACTTCAGGCTCATGGCCTCGGCAAATGTCGATGCTGGAGTTCCAGCGTAAAAATTCTTGATCTTCGAAACATTCCAGCCTGCAATGTTTGTTTTGCACTTTGCAGGTTTGCTTTGTGGGGCATAGCGCACACGTCGTCGGGTGAACAGCATGAGCAGACCATGTGAACTTGTCTCAATGCCCCCACTTGACCAGCTCTCGCAACCTTCGTCGTGGCAAATCGGCGGTTGTACGACGCATAATCTTCAAGCAGGAACTCCAGCACCTTGCATTGTCCCTTGGCGGCTCCATCCCCATTGTGAACTTGACGTCGTACGCGTTAAACGCGCTGTACATAAGCTTCACAAAGTCCACAAAACTGCCACTGTCACCAAATGTTGTGCTGATCGGGTAGTTTTCCTCGTCTTCTATATGTTTTTTGCCCACTGCGAGTCGGTATGGATCGCCGTCGAGCTCGTCCAAGTCGAATTTGAGTCTCTCTGGATGATCCAATCCACAACACCCGGTCCGCTCCGAAGAATGACACAACTCACATCCATATTTTCTCAATCGCCGTGTATCCTCGAAGGAAGCTCCACGAAATCGATATTAGCCCAGCGTGTTTCAAGAATTCCCTAAATTTGAGGACACACACTGAAAAATACGCCGTGTCCGCTCCTTCGTCGTTTTGTATCATTCTGTTTGAGGTGTATGCTTGTGCTTACAGCCTCTTCGCTCGTCGTACGCGACCAGCACGTGAAAAACAATATTCGCAATCAACAGAGCGTACACTTGGAACCGTTCGACTCTCGCCGACTTTCAACAATTCTTCGCTACTGATCTCGTCCCAGCCTCGACTCACCAACAACAATGACCTGGTAACTATGTGAGCAACATCAGTATGCATCGTCTGGCCCACTCATCTCGCCATCCTTCCTTCATGCGAATACTGTACAGCAATTTCCGATACACGATTTGCTGCGGTCCTTTGCCTTTATTGGGCCGAGCTCAAGAGAGATGGCCTCTCGTCACTGATGAGCTCTTGCTTCTCCTTTAAGCTGCTGCCATCCTTCGACAATTCGATGGATACAATGTTTAAAGAAATACGTGAAGCACTTCTTGAACTTGGCGCCAGGCATTACCTCGAAGACCATGGCGTGATCCAGCAGCACCAAAGCCATTAATGATAAACAAATGTCGAAGTACGTATCGGGCTTGGCTAGCGAAGTGATGGGTCATAATGACGCGGGATGTGAAAAAAAGAAGAAGCTATAAGCTCCTGGAAATGGCCGAGAATTTGACTGCGTGTTGACTAGGAGATTGTGCAAGTCTTTTTCTTGTGGAAGCAGCCGCTGAGAATGGTCACCTCTCCTCATATACAATATTGCAATTCTGAAGATCCACAGAGGAGCAAATTTCTTCATTTAGCCTGACGCAAGTAACTTCGCTATCGCCGCAATGGAGAGGAGGTGATTCGTGCGAGATGTACTGCAAACTATTTCGTGGAGCGCTTCATGGTTATCAACATTATCAAGTCCTCGGGGCGCTGTATGCCCATAGGCATGATCTTTCCGGAATTAAAAACGTACCTGAAGTACGGAGCGACAACCGATACGCCATCCAGTTCCTACGTAGTGTGGCTCAAAACTCTCGGGGTGCTAAACAGTAGTAGTGTGTTGCTAAATTACTGCGTAGTTCGCCAGTCGGAGTCCACGACACCTTTTTTTCTGTTGAACAAAATTGTCAGAAGTTGCGATTCTCTTTTCCTACATCACTTACAGCCACTTCTTGTAAAACTTGAAAAACGCGACAGTAGCAAGTGCGATGAAGAGCACGACACCCCACCAGATGAAGTACCCGTTGTGGTACTCGAGCTCCGGCATGTTGGTGAAATTCATGCCGTACAGTCCGGTCAGAAACTGTGCCGGCAGGAAGATAGCTGCCACCAGCGCCAGAATGTAGTTCACATCGTTCTGTTGCGCGGACCGAGCGTTGTGGAAGTCGTCGATAAGACTTCGGCATCGGTCGAGATGCCGATCGCAGTCCTCCTCGATAGTGGTGATGTGGTCCAGCACATCTCGGAAGTACCGTAGTGTTTCACCCTCAAATTCCTCCGATTCAGAGAGCTGGATGATCACCTCGCTCATGGGCTTGCAGAGCACTTGCAAGCCCTTGATCTGCTTCGTACAACTTGCGAGTCGGCCGACATCGAAGTGGCGCGGATCGAGGCTGAGAAGCCGCTCAAGCATGATCAATTTCGAACCGAACGTGTGCGTAATAGGCGTCAATTCGTCTACACACACGTCGACAATCGTGTAGACCAGGAATGCCGTACCGTGTTGGCGCACCTTGGAGTACGACATATCCAGTCGCTGCTTGAGCATCGACCACAGTGTTTTCGAGCTTTCCTGAACGCTGATCAAGACATCCTCCATGATATACAGAGTGAGTTGCTGTGGAGCCGTCATCACACAACCGATGTTAAGCTGTTCCAGGCGTTCCTCGAGCTCCTTCTTCGCCATGCTTTCGAAAGGTGATACATCGTCATCCTGAACATACAGTGATGCGCGATACATGCTCTGGAAGCTCTTTACCATAACCAAGTCACGCGCATGAACCGTCTGCAGAATCAGCGACGTGTGCTCGTCGTACTCATCGTACTTGGGACGCTCAACATCCGCATCCAACGTATCTTCAACAGCCAGCGGGTGAAGCCGGTAACGCACCGACAAGCGCCGTATCAGAAGAGGATCAATGCCTTCCACATTGATCCACCGCACCGAAGCCCAGCCAGGCTTGGTCGAGTAGATGAATCTCTGCACTTGATCAATCGGATACACGCTGCGAATACGGTCTGGCGAGTACTCAATCGACCCGAGCAGCCCATTACCGGCCTTCCCGCGCTTCACATGCGTGTACTCCGGTGGCATGTTCCGCAGGAAATCTTCATTGAAAAGTTGCGCGAGTTTGATCTCCTGGATAGCGAACAAGAACTCCTCGTAGGTAACCCCGCCGCTTTTATCATCGTCCACCTTATCAATAAACGTCTGGAACTGCTCGTCATCATCGCAACCAATTCCCATCGCCTCTAAACCGCATCGAAACCCCTCATACGACACCATCCCATGCTCTAAACAAACAAACAAAACCACGTCAGAGACCCAAACCACCACGTCAGAGACCCAAACCATCTCCAACTTCACAACAACAACAACAACAAATCCCCGTACCTCCAGGATTAAATAACGAGAACAACTTCGTCATCCTGGCCGACGTGAGATCGTAGTGTGGGTCCATCAACGACATGTCTTCCGCTTCATCCACCGGTCCGAGACTGTCCGACCAATCCACGGAATTCGAGTCCCTAGCGATAGTCTCAATGGATCCAATGGCCATCATCTGGAGGATATTCGTCTCGTGCAGTAACGCCGGCATGGGCGTCGTCACTTTACTGACGGGGACCCCGTTGCCCCCGATGTCGTCGTCCTTGTCCTTGCGGGGGGGCGAGTTTTTCGGGTTTCGAGGTGGTAACCCTGAATGGCTTTTGGAATTCTGGGACGCCCCTTTCGCGCCGTCAAAGTCGCCGGAACGTGCTGCGCTGTCGCTAACGGTGCGACGCAAGCGGGAGCCGTCAAAGTGCACGCCGTCGTCGGACGCCCAGTCCACGGGCTGGTAGCTGGTCGGAATTTGGGACGGAGATCGACGCCAGGACCGACGAGAACGTCCATAACCGGGGGGTCGCTGCGAGGTCGAGGGGGTCGAAGTGGGGAGGCTGCCATCCACAGCCACGATGGAAACCTCGTCGTCCATGGGGGGGTCGCCTAGGAGACGGAAGTCGGCCATTCGACTAGTGAGGTAAGGGAATTCCATCTACATGTAGTTAGCTATAGGTTGGAACCTATATATGTCTATCTATTGGTGTATAGGTTATAGGTTAAGCTTAATTTTCAAAATTTGAAAGCTGAAGAGAATGTAGCCATATACGACCCCTGGGCTCAGTTGAGTATCTTCCTCCCCTTGGTGATGCTCGTATTCAAGCTGTACGCCACCGGCGCGTGTGAGTCGACAGGTGTCACCAGCAGTTGCGGGTCGTACGTGCTGCAACGCCAGCAACTCAAGCGAGACGAGCTGGAGGATGTCACCGCCATCTCGTACGCGTGGGGGTCACTACCCCACACTGTAGCAACGACCTGGCTGCCTGACACCTCAACGGGGGAGACGCTCAGTCTCCAACTGGGGAAGGAGTGGAGTGCAACCGGGTTTCTGGACGAACTGGTGGCACTGAGCGCCCACTCATGGCTGTGGCTGGACCAGCTCTCGCTTCGTCAATGCAATGCCACGACCGAGGAGCTGAACACGACGATCCCGGACGTCTTCAAGCGCGCCCATGTGCTCGTTCTACTCCCGGGGACGCAGTGTCTCGAGAGGGGACCAGTCATTGACGCCGCCGTTTCCAGTGGTCGACACAATCCACGGATGGTGCAAGTGTCGTCCCTGGTGATCGAGCACTTGATGGCCCACAGACGCCAATGCCCCTGTGTCGGGGGCATCGACGTGTGGCTCAGACGGGTCTGGCCGTGGCAAGAGTTCGCGTATGCAGACCGGATGCGCCTGCGCTTCGCGGCGGGGGGAGCAGTCAACGCGATCCCTTTCGACACGATGACGCTGCTGCGCCAACAAGTGCTGGACAAAGGACGGATGGAACAATGCTTCATTGACCTCGTTCGCGGCGACGATGTGGTCTTTGGAGAATACGTCGCGCCGAAGAGGCAGGCCATGCTCCAGTATATGAGCAACTACGTCGAGCAGAACCGAGTGTGCACCAAGGACACGGACTTGATCTCGGCGGTGGCCCCCTCCATTGGGGCCACTGCGGTTGCTGGCCGCAGTCTTGTTGACGGAGTGAAAAGTTTGATCGAGTTCATGCAGGTCAAGACGGGGAGTGTCTACGTCGGGCCATTGCCGCGAGGGTTCTTCGTGGGAGATCCTGGGAACCTACTTTCCAGCTATGTGGCCCATGAAAGGACATTGGCGGATTTGGACTCGCTTAGCACGGTGACCAAGATGACGTTGTTGCATGGCACCCACTTTGCTCCTGGATACAGCGAGGATCACGATCTGTTGGCAGATATTGACAGCGACATCAAAGTGGAGGATTTCCTGACGAAATTTGAGCCGAGTAAATGGTTTTCAGAGCTGCTACGCTCGCTGTCGTGGAGTCAGCGCCGGATGATGGTGCGGTGGCTCAACTCGTGGAAGCCGTGCGGTGGAGTCTTTGACGAAGTGATTTTATTCTTGAAAAACAATTACTCGACAGCGGATTTTACGTCGGAACGCAGCTCTTTGGTCTGGACGTACCATCGCGTTACAACGCATTCAAAGCAGTTTTTGCAACTTGCATTGATCCTGCTACGCGTGATTGAGAGTGACCAGTCGGATCTGAGTGATGTGCTTGTGGGTCGGTCTCGCCTGGTAAAAATCTCGAAAGGATCTGTGACAGCGATGGGGTATCAGTGTGCAAGCTATTCAATCGGGACTGTTGTTGCAGCTGGCAATTGCTTAATGCTGGGCTGCGTGCTAGACCCTTTCCACGACGGCTCCCAAAAGTGCTGTATCTTTGGCCGAGTACCATTTGTCGATCGTAAAAGCATGGACTTTCAAGCTGTCTCCACCACTCGCATTCTGCACCAGAAGACAAAGCCTATCGAGGCGCCATCCAGGCTAAATCGCTTACGCCAGAGGATTAACGGGTTGACCGAACAAAACGCTGGGGAGTTCATCAGCAATTCACATTTCCCCGACAGTATTCTCAACGCACTCCGTTGCATCCGAGAGAACGAAGTCAATATCTTGAATATAAGCAACGAGGTAGGGGTCGACGATAAAGCCGTCATTGAATTGGCCGAAGCACTCGAACATAACACCGCACTACGCACACTTTACCTTTACGGTAACCATATCGGGAGTTTGGGCATGGTGGCCATCCAGACAATGCTACGATTCAACACCACATTGCAACACGTACATTTGCCGGAAGACGAAACGGACCCATGCCGAAATCTCTTGCGTCTGTCGGCAGGTAATCGAGTCATTTGGTGGTCTCGGGCGCAAGAACAAGCAGTCGGTGGGAAATTGCGCGCGATGCACGATGTCAACAGCACAATCACCGAAGTGAATCTCGAAAATGATGCAGTGGACGATGGAACTGTGATTGCCATTGCCGGAGCGCTCAAAGTCAACACAACAGTGACTATCTTGATGCTGAAGAGCAAGCAGATTGGGGACAACGGGGCAAGCGCGCTGGCAGAGGCGCTCATGGTGAACCGGACTGTGAGGGAAGTCTACTTAACAGAGACGCGCATTGGAGACAAAGGGGCAAGCGCATTGGCGGCGGCACTCAAGACAAATCCCAAGGTGAAAACGCTGTTTCTGAATGCAAACCGGATCGGAGACCAAGGTACTGGCGCGCTGGCCGAGGCACTCCTCGATAATCAAACGGTGGAAGTGATCTGTTTGTCCGATAACGAAATTGGAGATACCGGGGCGAGAGCTTTGGCCAAGGCACTCAAAAAGAACGAAAGTGTGTACGATCTCTACCTGACAGGAAACCATATTGGCGACGATGGGGTCGGTGCATTGGCTGATGCATTGAAGGAGAATCAAATGGTAAGTAGACTTGACTTGAACCAGAATCAAGTTGGGGACGACGGGGCGAGTGCGTTGGCCGAGGCACTAAATGAGAATCAATGGATGAGTAGTCTCTATTTAACTGAAAATCACATCGGAGACGACGGGGCGCGCTCGCTGGCAGATGCACTCACGAGGAATCGAACGCTACAGCAGCTTGAATTATCGCATAACCAAATTGAAGACGAAGGCGCTTGCGCGTTGGCCAGCACACTCGCCGTCAATAACGCAGTGCACATCAAAATGAACTACAACTTAGTTGGGGAAGGATTGATCAAGGACCTGAAGTTGGTGGCGGCAGTGACGACACTCACGTTGAATAACACCCGATTGAATACGAACTGAGGCTGCTGGTTGAGACCTTCTGCTTGGAAGGCTCATCAAGTCAATCTTCCTTGTAGCGCTCACCTGGTGGAATTGGATGCGTATGAGGCGTTTGTATGGCAAGCGTACTTCTGGATAATGAGATACTACGTAGTACTTCTTAAAGGCGTGGGGTTTCTGCCGTCAGAGCTCTGAATCGTCCCAAATCGAACATAGTTTGTATAGTTTGGTCTGTGCAGTCGGAATCAGGTCTAATAAACCTATTGAGCCGTGGTGTCGTGTGAGAATATACTGTGCCTATGAACAGATGAAGCTGATTGTAGGGGTGTCGCGAGCATGGCCAATTTCGAGCGAAGCATGTGCGTAATAGGTGAGGCTTGGTTAATTTGCAAACGGCGTTCAATGGCACTGAAGCGGGTCCCTGCTACAAGATAAATTCACGCTGCTGGAGGAATTTGTGGCAGTTGTTCAAGATCTAATTTACGTCATATGAAGATGCAACAAAGCTTTTTCAACGAGCTACAATGAAGGTCTCCGAATCTGTTTCTAGGTTGTAAGGAAAAGGCAATGTGGTCATAGAGTAAAAGCCCCCCTTCAGTATTTCGATCTGACAGTTAGGAATTCACCGTGGCTTGGGACAAGTGATAGCACCTACCGTGCCTTCATGTCATTTTCGTTTTAGACTCAAGAAGAAGACGATGCGGACACTGTCTTGCGCAGTGGTGGGCACCACAGGAGTGAACTTTGTATCGATTGATGTTCAATGCGGAGCTTTGGCGGGGGAATTGGCCAGGAGACTGAAGCAGAAGTGCCCACGCGAGTTTCAAAACCTGTCTGCAGTCAAGATCCAGTTATTTGCTTCTGTGAACAATGGGAAATTTATTGAAACCACGTCGTTCGAGCTCAGCTTGCTACCAGAGTTCATGGAGGCTGGAGAATTTCGTTTGGCTGAATCGATTCTGGATGACTGGCGGACACTGGAATCAGACAAACCTTTGGATAGCCAGCTTCCGTCTGCTGCTGGTGCTGGCGCTGTTGTGCACGTCGTGGCACTAGTTCCTTTAAAAAAGATCGTTTACCTCGCAGGCCACGCTGTCGCCACCGTTAGCCTGAACGAGAGTTCTCTCGTTGGACAGCTGAAAGAAGAGCTGAAGGACAGATTACCCGGAATAAGCAAGGTGGTTCACGCGAAGGATGACAACTATCGGCTGAAACGTGAGGACGTTACGGGGCGACGGAGCCCTCAAGTGGCGAGGCTGTTGCGCTCACTGATTGCGAGTAATGATATTGACTCATCGCTCTCGATCAAAACTGCATTTCGAGATGCAACGTCGCGTTCAGAGATCCACGTTGTCGTCGTTTTCTGCGAAGATTGCGCGGGCACCTATTAACAAGGAAGGACAAAGGTGCGACTGAGGGAGTGGAATTGCAATTTGGTTTGCCCGTTCCTGGTATGATAGTAACCAAATAATCGATGAAGATTTACTTTTACCATGCACTCGAGCTTCGTGTTTCAAGGCAAAGTATATATCGGCTGCTGTTGGCCACTTTATTGTTTTGTATATTTCCATCGACAAGCAGGCCGTGGCCTAGGTTTACAATTGCCTGCAGACAATTGCTAGTTTGTGCCGCTCCATCATCTTGAGACAATGCGCCACCGAAGGGGCCACGTGCACTTTGTATAGCTGCACGCGACTACTTTTTATCACGGAGCATAGTAGGCGGTCGTTGTCGCTGAACTGAGACCTGCTTGTCGCTAGGCTTGGCCACAGCACGCCCTCGAACCAAAAGCAGATCCACGACGTGCTCCATGAGCAGCGACTTCGGGTGAAGCGCGTACGCAGGCCTGGTCTAGGATGTCATAGCCCGCACCTTGATCTCCTAGCCCAGCACGGTGTTGCCATAGCTAGGCCGGCTTTGTGGGCTTCGTGGTTGTGTAGCATACTGGACCTTCTACACAAAATGACTGCTAGCACTTGATGCTTGGGACTTATGAACATAAATTTGCACTCCGGTTTGTAGCAACACTCCAGCTTACTGAACTTGGCTGGAAGCCAACTACGAGATGGTACAATTCGGTTGTTCAGGTGAGCGAAAAGGCACCAGTTGCGTGCTGTTCCCTTCAGTTGGACGAGTGCACATTGTTAGTTGCACGTTGACCCACGTCAGCGGACGGTGCAAACCCTCATGAGTTCTCTCTGTCTTCACTGAAGCTTGCAATCTTTCGTTTGGTAGTTTGCCACCATGGGCCAACACAGTCACTTCATTTTGGTGGACTGCCCCACTCCAGATACGGAAGTCATCAAGAACACCGTGAAAGCCGTACCAACCTAGGTACTTAGGATGAGGGAAGTTTAAGTTTCCAGCCGAGATACACCCTGTGCCGACCTGCTCATGTGTCAAGAAGCCCCACTCATGATGAAGTGCCCCAGTACTTGAATGGATCTTAATGCTGTCCAGATACACGTCTTGGCTTTGGGTACCGTTATCGTAAGTCAACGCGATATGATACCAACGATTGGATTCCATGTTGTTCGCCACCACCGGCCTGAAATCCAACACCGAGCAGTACAAGTCGCCACTAGAGCTGACTAGCACAAATTGCTGGTGATAGTACGGCCATTGGCGGCTCTCGCAACTTTCCGACTGTAGCCCATAGAGAATACCGCCAAACGACCGTCCATCCGAGGCTGGAAGCAGACTGAACCACATGTCAAAGCTGAAGCTTTCGCTGCCAAGGAAATTGAGGCGGAAGTGGGATGGTCGTCGGTGTTCGCGCCCAGCGTATGCCAAGTACGCGTAAGAATCAATTTGACGGTCGTTGTTACTGTGCAGACCCTTGAACAGCATCGACCGCGACAACATGTACTCCTTCTTCCATGACTGAACCGGTTGTTCGCGATCCCCATCAGTCGTAGCTTCTTCAAGGGTGCGTCTCCAAATTGATCCATTCGACAGGTACTGCATCCACCAAAAGTTTGCGTGCGACAAGTTAAACGCGTCAAACCCGGTCAAGTAACTGCACAGCGCCTCGACTGTATCGGCGGGCAATTGTTCCGGGCGCACAATGGCCAGTCGGCTCCTGCTGCTCTTCGTCGGCATCTCTAGTCTTCGACCTTCTATAGGCCTCGAGCATCGAACCTCCCATACATTCCATCTCGCTCCCCGAGGAGGACGTCCGGAGCTCTTGAGCGTCCACAGCAGCGGCTGCGCCACTTCATTCTCCTCCACACGCGACAACTTGGCTACATCTTGTTGCGTCAACAGACCTCCCCAAACACGAAACTCGTCGAGAACCCCGTGGAAACCGTACCACCCCAAGTACCCCGGCCTTGGGAAGTGCAGCCCATTGGCTGTGATGCAGCCCGTGCCCACCTGCTCGTACTTGAGGAACTCCATCTCACGGTGCAAAGGCCCCGTGTCCGACTGACGTCTCTCCCCGTCAACGTACACGTCCTGACGTTGCGTCTCGTGGTTGTACGTTAGTGCAAGGTGGTACCATCTCTCCACTTGCAGCTTGCTCTGCACCACGGGGCGGTGGTCGACCACGGAGCAGAACAAGTCGCCGGTGGCGCTCACGACCACGAATTGCTGGTGGAACTTGGGCCACGCGCGGCTCTCGGCGTGCACCGACTGCAGGCCGTAGATGGTCCCGCCAATCGCAGCGCCGTCCGGTTGCTCTGGTAGTAGTGCGAACCAGACGTCGAAGTTGAAGTTGCAGCCTCGGAAACTCGATAGTTGCACCTTTGGAACTTGATACGAAGAGGCCGATCGGGGCGAATCAGACGAATCAGACAGACCTTTGAAGCCCAGCGACCGACTACGCAGGTACAGCGCCTTGTAGGCGGCGGCGTGGAGCGGCTCCGCGCACGGCGGGAGGCGGGATTGCCAGCACGGAGACGCGTCCGCATGACGCAGCCAGAAGGAGCTCGCGTGCGACAGCGACAGCGCGTCCAGGCCCGAGAGGAAGCTGCACACGCAGGTCGCCGCAGCCGCTGGAAGGGTCGACGACATTTTTGTCGGAATGGCATACAAATACCAAGTGTAGCGGGAATCGGTAGCGAGGCGTCACAACAGCAGGTTGCACGAATGTGACCCTTCTCGTGGCGCAACATTCGCATGTCACTTGGCGTTTGTAAGCGCTGTTAAACGGCCAGTGTTCAATCCTCGCCCTCCAGAACACGCCCTAATGACGTCGTCGTCGTCCGTGCTGCAGCTGTACCGCGTGATGCTGCGCAACGCCGCCAAGTTCGAGGTGCGCACCGTGTAGCCCTGCGTCTGCTCTCTTCATCGCAGTCTCTTTGGCCCCTCAACGCGCTCTGCGTCACGTCGGAAATAGCGTCCCACTAACCGCTCTCCAACTGTGCGCAGACCTACAATTTCCGTGCCTACACCACGCGCCGCGTCAAGGAGGACTTCCGCAAGAACAAGGCGCTGACGGCCGGCAGCCCCGAGCAGGAGAAGGCGCTCGAGTTCGCGCGCCAGCAGGCCGACGTCATCCACCGCCAGATGCTCGTGTCCAAGCTCTACCCGCCGCACATCAAGAGCGTCATGGAGACGCTCGCCAAGTAGCTGCAGAGAGAGCTCGTCCAGTGTCGGTGTTGCAATATGACAGCGCCCATTTGACCTCTTGACGACCCTGTGAGTGTGTGGTACAGGCTAGAGCTCCAGTTAGTCTCATTGTTCTTGATCTCCCGCGTCACTTGTCTGCCGTGACGTTCTAGCAGCAGGGACCGCCCCAGTAACAGTGCAGTAGCCCGGGGTATACTGGGCATCAGCCCGAAAATTGTGAAGCTCCTACAGCGAAGACGATCTGCGATGGAAATAGCCGCTGTTAATGGCAAGTTCCAAGTTTTTGGAGGTGATGCGCCTGTACCACCCGACATGAAAATACTATTTGCCACTGCAACAGGTAAGGGATAACTTTATCATGCAGCTTTTGATGGGAAATGATACATGTAGCGAATCAGAGCGTGGTGAAAACGCACACTTTCTTCGACTCTCCTTCAATGCCATGAAGCTGGTCCTAAAAAGGTATGAGTCAGTGGATGAGGAATGCCCAAGAACATCAATTTTGCGCTACAAGAAATATAGTTATCGAAGTGGCTTTCTGGAATCGTTAACTGGAGCGTATCTATCGCAACGATAATGCAATTTGTCTGGAAATGCCTCTAATATTGACACAGTACGGTGGTCGGGGATGATCGGGTCACAGCGGGATTGATAAATAAGACAGCGGATCCCACAACTCTAATACATAACTATTGTTTTCGAATAGTTCAGTGAGAGACTTGACCTCATCAAGTTATACCTCAGTAGAACGTGGATGCTCAAGTATCATCTAGAGTTGCGCCTTCGATTGCCGAGCCAATGCGGAGCAAACCGTATGCAGTG
>LGTU01000538.1:0-44512 GCA_001314425.1 Phytophthora pluvialis | reverse complement strand
CTATGCGTTCCCAGATTTCCTGTCTTCAGCTTCTTAAAAGCTTGCTTTCTCACCGTGTTTGCCAAGAACCGTCTCACCGCGCGATCGCCATCCTTCGGGTTACCATACACAAACTCTGATCTCGAAACATTCGCTGTTGACTCGATGTACACAGCAAGGTTGAGCAAAGCACACATCTTAGGGTCCATGCTGCCAATAACAATTTGCTCCGGGGCATCGCGCTCTTCGAGAATGTTTTTAGACCACCGCATTTGGAACAAAAGTGTCGAAGCATGCTGGGTGTTGGGCGAGAAGTTACTGAGCTGCAGCTTCATCATGTCATCGATACGCGCACATATGTGCCATTGAAGCGCTATTGTGCTCGCACCAGCAGTAACAAATTCATGAACTCGTCAAATTCCACAGAGCGNATTGACAGCGTCGGAGCGAGTGGGGTTGCCACGTTTAGTTACTGGGTCCCATGATGAGTTAATACGCGGCATGAATGACGAGATGGCCTTCTTAGAGAACTCGAGCGAGCTCGACCGGCGATTGACAGGCCTCATGTCTTCAGTAGGAACCGGGTCTCCGTACGCTTGCTGGTTCATCCAGCGGCAGAAGTGATCTGTTATGATCTTAAGAAGTTCCTCCATTGTGAACACGCGGTTATTGCTGTACTCGACGCCGTCTTTGTAGGACATGAACCTTATCAGCTCTGGTTTGTAGCGGCTTGTCATGGTTCTTCTTGGTGAGTTATGTTCGAGAATGAGGTGCGCGCTGCAACGCAACCCTTCACAGCTGCAGCCTGACTTGGTGTTTGTATCGCGGCTCAGCACTGTGTCCCTCACTTGGTTTTTGTATGGTACTTCGACACTGCGCCTGTTTGCAACCCTGACTGGCTTTTTGTATGAGCATGGGTTGCAAAACCGACCAACACATGCTACAGTGCGATAAACATCAGTTGCAAATGCTACCCCACCATTTCGTCGCAGTACCAGCAACTATCCTGTGCATCTGGCCAATCAGTGATCGACGATCGCCAGAAATAGAACCCGGGTTGCAAATGGCCGGTAATGTAACGGGGTTACACGACGATATTGACTTGTCAATTGTTCTTGTTCAGATTACTGGTATCTATCTAGGACCTCCACTCCTGGAAAACGTGCCGAATGTTTTTCCAATTGCAAACTGGGATCATTCTGGTGCTGGCCCGGTCATGGAAAGTCTCTGGTGTATGTGACTTGTCGATCATCTTAGACTCTGAAATAAATTTCAGAGAACAAAATCCAGTACGGCTTAGTTGCATTCTCATAATGGTGAAACTTTACTAAAAGCTTTACGCGTCCTTGGCCACGATGGAGAACCAGCCTCCGAATGGCACTTCCGACACCGTTACGAAGTCGTCCGAACCTGCGGCAGCACCGAAACTAGCCCACGGTGATGCACCGTTGGCCCACACCGTGTTGCCGTTGATCGAGACCTCAATCGCGTCCAGCGACTTGCCGAATGTAGGCACCGAGATGGACCCCGTCGTGTTCTGCGGCGTCTCCAGGTTGGCCAGGAAGTAGCTGTCCTCGTTCTTGGTCGTCCACTCCACGGAGAAATCGCCCGCCGCCAACGAGTAACCAGTGTGCAGCTCACCAATGTCGGCCCCGGCGGCGTGCGGCACGAACTCCCACGTCTTGCCGGCGTCCGTCACGGGGCTCAGACCACCCACATGCAGCGTCAGAGATGCCGTCGGACCCGTGGACCAAGCGTGCGCGTGCGAGATGTAGCCGCCCAGCTCGAGGCCGTAGAACGGGTACATGAGCTCTCCCGTTTCGTAGTACGCCTCGATGGTGGTGGAGTTGCTGAACGTGTTGAGCATGTAACCCCACTGGCGACGGATGATCTCAAGAGCGAGCGAAGCGTTACCGGGCGTGGCGCGCAGGTGGGCTTCGACCTCGACGCTCGTGATGAAGGGAGAGATGGAGCCGAGCCCTTCCGGGGACACGGCGCCGTACTCGTTCCAGCGGGTGGCGAGGTTCTCCGAGACGGTGGCTGCCTGCTCCGACGACTGGGTCAGGTTGTAGCGGACTGCAAGCGAGTTGCCGTCCTGAGGGTGCATCTCATCGCCCGCAGCCGTGGTGTTATCGCGGAAGAGGCCAACCGAGGAGTCCCAGAGGTTGGTGTTGACAGCCGCCTTGACAACGCTAGCGAGGTCACCGAACGCGGTGCCGTTGTATGAAGGTGTGTCCAGGCCCAGGTGCTGCGCCAGCTCGGCGTAGCTGTACAGCGCGTGGTACAGAAGTGAGTTGGCGGCGATGTTCTTGCCACCCTGGCCAACACGGCCCCAGTCGTTTTTCGCCGTGACGTTCAACAGCGTGTCGGCGGAGTCCACCTTGTCCAGGATGAACTCGAAGCCAAACAGCGCTTGGTCCCAGAGGTTCTCAAGGAACTCCGTGTCCGCAGCCAGTGTCGCGTAGTCGGCCAAGGCGATCAGCGTCCATATGTGGTACGTGTCCGAGTTCACACTAGCAAGTTGGACACGAGGGGCGATGGGGGTGCTAGCGTAGGCGAACTGGCCGTTGGTCGTGTTCTGGATCGCGTACAGCGAGTTGATGGCATGGCGCACCGACAGAAGGTTGTCGCCGTTCAACGTGACAAGCTTGGACAACGTCGAGACGCCAAAATCACCAGGCCACGGAGTGCGGTCACGCTTGGCGCCATCCACGTACACCTCGGCGCCCGTGCTCACGTTCTGGATGGTGGCGTTGTTGAACCAGCCGTACTTGGCAATCGTCGGAGGGTTGGCGCGCGACTCGTTCGAAGCGATCGTGCAGATCTGCACAGTGTACGCACCAGCGTACCAGATGCGGTTGAGCAGGTCGTCGTCGCTGTAGAAGTAGCCAGAGTACTCGCGCAGCTTGTCGTCGTCCGTGGCCGGAGCCGCCGTGAAGTGCGTGGACACCCCCGTGATCTCAATCGGATGAGACGAGCTCGTGGACAGCGTCAGGTAGCGGTAGCTGCCTCGAGCGAACTCACGGCCGAACGTGTAGGTGGAGTCGGGCTTGGCCGGCGCGTAGATGGTGCCGTCGATGATGGCCATGTCGGTGGATAGGTCCGACTCGATGCCGATGTACTCGGCGTTCTCGGAGAAGGCGACGCCTAGCTGCGTGTCGCTCGTGGTGCCCGAGCCGAACTGCAGCGTGACGAAGCCCGTCACTTGCTGGCCGAAGTCGTACGTGACGGTGGACCCGTTGCCAGACACCGTGGCGGTCAACTCGGAGACGTTGACATCGCCTAACGATCCGTAGATGCTGACGGGCAAGATGTCTCGGGACGCGGGAGACTGGATGTACTGCTCCCAGGGCGCGGCCGAGCCAGTGGTGACAGCGGCGAGGACGCTTGCAACGATAGCGACGGTAGCTTGCGCCTTCATTGCTGCTGATGTAGTCGAACGCAAGTTCGGAAATGGCAGCAAACTGGGCATGGTGGAAGTAATCTCAAGAGCGGTGGCCCGAGGCTGCTTGACATGGGATTTGACGTTTACATGCACAGCATCCACGTTTCTTTGATGGTACATGTACTTCAAGGCGAAAGCCTTTTATGGCAGACAGGTTGGAGTGATCTCGGCCACGAAGTTGACGCTGATCGGTCAGTCCAAGCTGAAGCGTGCCATGCAGAAGCCCACAGTTGATGCTTATCTGCTTGGGGTGATGCAACGCTTTCCATCAATGGAATCATTGCCCATGACACGCGACGTTATTCTGGCCAAGCGAAGGTGACCAAACAAGGGCCTGAATTCACGAGCGTGGGCTCACGGCACTTGCTGATGAAAAAGCGCCCGGATGCCATGGTTGTGAAGACCAGGTAGTGAGTGATACGTGTACAATGACGACTGAAACCCGTGGAACAGGCAAGCACGAACGAAAGCGCCATATGGGCGGGTGTTGTTACTTTACAGTGTACATGTACATGTACTTGAACTCACGAGTTGAAGTGGTCGATTTTTGCCCGTCATCGGAAACATCTGTCGGCAACTTCAGCTCGAAAACCAACCACAGCGCAAAGATTGCATCAAAAGAACGCGTGCTCGTTTGATTGAGCCTTTTGAGTTGAGACGATACAACCTTCTGTCAGCCAGCTGGTCCCTTCGCAGCAGAGTTTGTATTCTACTTCGAAGTGGAAAGGATTCGTTGCGTCCCCTATAATAGAGCCTATTCGGTTGCAGTCAAGAGTTTGTACCGCACAGAGAGCACGATAAGCACATGTACCATCCGGCTTCAGCGCAGACGATGATGGCAGGTGGTCGAGGGATTTATCTATCGAGTACTGACCCAGTTCTACCTATTTGACGCGCCATGGACGTCGCTGAGTCTGCACTCCCCCGACGAATTCCCCACGCATGAACTGGGCGCCAGGTCTGTTACTCTCGCGCGGCGCGATAATCTCGTCACACTATAGGTTCATCCAGCCACAGCTGAATGCCCCCAGATTTGTAGGTTGTTGATGGCTCAGCTGCCTCAGCTTTAAAGCAGAGAAACCATTCGCACCACCCCACGACTACACGATACCAGAAGTTGTTGGTCTGTACTTCCTGTAAGTTTTTAGGACACTGAGAGACGGACAAGCTGAATCAAGATTCGATAAAAGAACCCCCTACGAACAGCAAAACGACGCGTCTACAGCGAAAAAAGAGAATGAGCTTACTGGAGCTACCAGCTCTCCATGTTTAGTTGGGGGCTCCGATAAACTGGGTTTTCGAAGGGGTTTCATGATTGTTGTGACTCATGAGCCTGAAACTGTAACCCTGTGGGCTTCTAGCGGAATGAAGTTCATTCGCCACGACAGAACAAGCCGTCAACGCTCAGCTTGGACAACAGTAGTTTACTCAAGGGTTAAAACTGGACAATGTGAACCACCGTTATCCAAAACCGGTGCTCCGTTCAATATACTTTAACGGGAGTGGTCGCGAACGAAAAACCACCGTGGGGGTTCTGAGTATTTATGTTCGGTTCACGGCATCCCGCTTGCGGTCGTTATGGCCTTCAATGTGCAGTCAGTCTGGCGTATCAAGCCTGGGCTTGGCTCAAGCTCTGACTGCCAGTTCATTTCAACTTCTGCGAGCTGACCGACAAGCACTCATCCAACGACATGAATTTGAGCAGCAACACTCCTGAGACGCCCGAGCCGCACTGCATTAATGATCCAGCCAAGGACACGCAGACATCGAAGGTATTTTCCAAAAGCAGCATCATGATTCTGGTTGTGACGCTGCTGCTGGCCGGAGTCGTAGCTTGTGACCTCGCAATGGAGACGAACATCGTATCCAGCAGCTGGGACCCCGCCTTGCCTAGCAAATACACTAAGAGCGGCAACGGTGACGTGGAAGAGTCAACGTGCAGTCCAAGCTCGGTCAACTTGAACAACATCGAGACTCATTCCGACCATCGGTACTACAGCATTTTGAACGACATGACCCCTCTACCGCCACCAATCTTCCGAGGCGACCACACTGTGCTTTGCAATGACAGCTATGGAAAAGACCTCAGCTACGAATATTGCTTGCCAATTTCCGGGCGCAAGGACGCCCCGTTTTGCACTGGAGCCGACCGAATGGACCTGCTGGCTCCACATTCACACCAGACTCGTTGTTACGCCAGTGTGCTGCACATGCTACTGGTCGAAGTGTACGAGGAGCTTCACGCGTTCAACAAAACTCCAATTGTCGTCTTCGGCTCACTCCTCGGAGCTATTCGCAACGGATCAATGATCCCTTTCACTGAAGACACGGACATCGCATACAGCGGGCAACTCGAGAGGGATGACAACTTGGGCCGTGCCCTGGTGGCGAAGGGTTATCACTTCTTCCCTTACGGCATTTGGCGCGTTTGCGTGGCACCCACTCACCCTCTTGCTGGCAGGCTTTACGATCCAACTATGCCGATCAGCGGAGATTATGGGGTGCCGTACCTTGACTTGTATGCTATGGAAAAGCTGAACGAGACGGACTGGAGCATGCAGGAGTTTGATGACAGGATACTACCCGCCAAAAAGGTGGAGCCGTTTTCCCAAGTGACGATCAACGGGCTAAGATTCGACACAGTGCATGATCCGAATTACTTTTTGGTGAAAATGTACGGCGACGACTATATGACCCCCAAACCACGCGAGTAAGAGCAGTTTGAAGGCAGCGAATCCTCGAAAGTAAGTAGGATATGCACGAATTACGATAAAAAAATGATTTACGAGCAAGAAATGCACCTACTGAGGTCTCAAGAGCCCATTCTGTGCTGAATTGTCATGCCATCCCGTGTATCGGCACCGATTCCATCAGTCTTGAAGTATGTGAGAGCTTGTGGATTGTCTTCCTCTCTTGGCTTTGGCGTCATGTAGTCTTCACCATACATCCCCTTCAAAATATACTCTGTATCGTGCACTGTATCAAACTGCTGGCCGTTGATGGTCACGTGGGAGAACGGCCTTACTTTGTCGTCAGGCAGCAGGCTACTGCCGTTGATGACGTTCATCTCTTCGATTTTCCACTCGCGTCGTCCTTGTTGATTCATGTTGTACAGATCCAGATACGGGACCGCAAATGCTACGGAGGGTGACACATTTGCATCGTACAGCTTTCCGGCTAGAGGATGCGTAGGCGCCACACACACACGCCAAATATTCAGGAAAAATAGATGATACCCCTTTTGCCACAGCAATCGGTGCAGATCATCAGCAACACGAAGTCTGCCGCTGTACCCGATATCTGCGTCCTCCGTGAATGGGATCACTCTCTTTTCGCGCACAGCACCCAACAGGGACCCGTACAAAATAACGGGAGATTTCCCCAAGGCTTGGAGCTCCTCGTACACCTCCACCAGCAGCATGTGCAAAACACTAGCGTGACAAATACGTTCCGACGAGGTCGGCGTCAACATGTCCATACGATCGGATCTTTTGCAAAGTGTCGGGTCTTTTAGTCCCGAAATCGGCAGACATTTGTCAAACGAGCGATGCTTTCGCTTAAGGTGTATGCGGTTCTTGCACATAGCTGCGTGGGCTCCATAGAAGACTGGCGGCGGAAGAGGAGTGATTTCCCGCAGCTTGCGGTAGTACTCGTGGTCGGAATGACACTTGACGCTGCTCAAATCCGCGACTTCAGGAGAGCAAGACGAAGGATTGTCTCCAAACAAAAACGGCATGGGAGTGCGAGAGAGAATGTGGGCCTCGATTATGAAGCCGCAAGTCAGCAAACCCACCACCAGCAGTGCCAGAGTAACAAACACTAAACTGTCTGTGAAGCGATTGGCTTGGACTGGCGCATTCTTGAGAGACGCTGTTGCCTGCTTCTCCGCGTTGATATTTAGCTGGTACGTTGGCATTTCTTCGCGCTGGGGGACATCGAATCCAACCTCGAATTCTGAGAATGGGAACCCCTCGCCTCTACTGTCCCTGGAGTCGTTTCAAGATGGCGTCCGTTCAAGATCATCCTTTCGTCACCGAAACTGCTGTCAGAGCATCAATGGAAGGATAATCGGTGGATGATCCTATCTCGATCAAATGAATGCGATTTTTTGCCGCTGCCAAAATCGAAAGTTGAGGATCACTAAACGAACCGCTCGGACCAGCCAGCAGTTCGACTGTGCAGATCTCAAAGTAAATACATTTTAGAAGATACCAAAAGGCTCAATGCATTTGCCTCGAGCCGACCCCCCTGGCTACACTACCGGCTCTAGAGCATCCCTGGACACCTTTGGTCTTTGTATTTCCTCACTTGTTGCACTAACAGCGTCAGCAGTTTAGTTATTTTGCTCGTGTTGAGATTGTGTCCCACAATTCGTGCTACAAGCATCCACCCACCAAAGGCAGGCAAAATATCCTTTACAGGCTCGATTGCGAAAATTGCTGTACAACATAAAGATTTCCACCTTGTATTCCTGTAAGGAACCACGATGCGACGCTACCGAAATTATTGTTGCTGGCGATGTAGATTGTTGGACTGGCATACCTTCATCGAAGCTGCTCTTCCGAAACACACTTTCAAGCCTAAGTCAGCTGCAATACGAACTTAAACGCAACCAAATATATCTCCCTGCGCTGTCTTTCAGCGACCAATCTACTAAAATAATATGCCTGGCTGACTTTATTGCACGAATGATTCTTAACTTGCCCTGAAATCTTTGCATTACCCAGGCCCAAGTTTGATGAACAGTCCAAATCATCGGGGGGGGAGAGAGCCACAATCTTTTTTGTATCGCTAAACTTTCATGAAAATTATGCTAGTGTGAGACTTAGCTGCTCGGTCAATAGCATTTGTCTTCTTCTTGCCAAGTACAGCTAAAGCTAATTATTGGCTTGCTTGGACCAATTTGTATCGATTGGTTTGCTTACCCACCGGTTGTAGATAACCAGATCGTTTGTTCAGCACTTGGTTTTCACTAATAAAAGAAAATATCTGACTTTGCAAGGATAACGATAGCACAATCTAGTTTATTAATTCCGCCTCCGCTGCCCAAGAGAGGGAGTGAAGAGCCCACGCCTGAACAGATCAATACGAAGGAGATCCTCTTACATTCCTTGAAACATGAACGCTGGTCGGACTACCCCCCCCCTCTTGATGAGAAGACAGTGAATACGAGAACTTATAGGTGAAAAGCAAAGGACTCTGAGAAATACAATGGCACCGTGCTAAGGAAAAAGTATCATCACCATCTTCAGCATGTCTTCTTACATGCTGAAGATGGTGATGATACATGTATAAGGATGTCTTCTTACATGAATGTTTTCGTCAGTGGAACTGATCCGTTGGGCTAGCACGCCCCTCCTCACTGCATTGTCCATCCGCAAAATACTTTCAAGCGCTCAAACAGCAACAAAATCAGCTCAAGGAACCGGCGCCCTCTCCTCACTCCAGTCTTCCAACCTCCCCCGACTCTCTGATTTTCCTCAAGCCATGACGATTGTCGGACCGACTACTTTCGTACTAGGATGCATCCTGGCCCAAGCCTCAGCCGTGAAAAACTTATCTCCTCCCGAGCACGGATCTGAATCTGGTGAGGTGGAACACATCAAGATAGCACCCAACTTTTGACGCTCAGGGTGTCACGATGGAAGTCTGTCTGCAAGTACATGAAGCTTGCTGTCACAAGCCTCACTGAGCTCGATACTGATGGCAACACAGTGAAAAGCGTAAGTGAGTTCCATGCCCAAGCCCAGTGACTGGACTGGCATCGAGGCGACTGAGGTGGATGGCGTCAGCGTTTCTTCGACGACGTTCGTGTCAAAGGTCGAGGTTGGTATCGCCCAAACGGCGGTGCGTTCAACCTCACTGCCAGCACCTTCCAGGGGAATGCGAATGTGGCTTGCGGCAGTCAGTTCATCACAGTCCCCGGCGTGGCTCTCAAGTTCACTGCTGACATCGCTGGTTGGTCGTTTGCCTCTACGGACAACCGTCTGATGTGTTGGACGTGAAGGGGCCTAAATCTAAAACAAAAAAGCCTCGGAAGAAGGCAAAGAACCATGGAGGGAGCCCGTCGGTGGTTCAATCAGCAGGCGACACTGCGTTTGAGTGGGTCTTCCCTTCCTCCACGACGAATCGCTTCACTATGACCCGTGCTTGGCGATACCAGCGCCACAACAAGCAGTACCAGCGCCGATGCCAACGCCGGCGATACCCAGCAGCAGTGTCGGCAGTAGCAGCAGTACCAGTACCAGTAGCAGTACCAGTGCAAGTGCGTTCGAGTCTTCGTCTAGCGGCGCGACGGAAACACCGAATCCCACTACTGGTACGTCGTCTGCCTCCATCATGTCGCTCTCAGGCCTCGCTGCCGGTGCTCTGGCGGCAATTACCTACATGTACAACCTGCTCTACAATGCTTTGGTCTTGGAGAAGAATGCAATTTATTATACATGTACATCACGGTACTGTAGCGAACATCCATGACAACTAACACCAATTTAATTTTTTTTAAATCTAAAGCTTACTTCCCTAACTAACGCCGCTTTCGCCTCAAGTATCCTCGCTGCGGTTGGAAGCAGTTCTTCCAGCCGCTCGCGTCCCGAGACATCGAGTCCGCCAGTATCTTCGGCTCCTCTGGCAAATGTCAACGTCTCTCGGCGAGCTGCGCGGGCGATCTTCTTCCTGGCCACCCTGGAGGTCCCGCAGAACCCACACATTCGGCAAGTCCCTGAACGCGATGCGGACCAACGGCGCATCGTCGTGAACTGGTTTCGGCGGATTTGGACGGTTTCGAAGATGCTGTTCGGAAGCTGTTGAAGCTCGTGGTTGATTGGTGTTGGCCGGTGTGATGAAAGGATGTGCTGGGAAACGGACGCCGCTCTGACGCAGCAGTTTCCACCGGAAGCCTTCCAGCTAGCTTCGAGCCCTAGCTGGCAGCTATAGCCTATAGCCTATAGGTGACAGTATCCAGGATAATGCTCCCGCCATGCGCTCGCATTTGCACCAGCATTGTCCGAGACCATAGGGGGGATTATGGGACGCAGCCTGTATCCGTCATCTCGAAATCACGCCTGATCCGACTGTAGGTCGGGGGTTCTTTTTCCGAAGCACTACGCGCCGCCATTCCTGCCCCCATGTCGAGCCCACAGGTGCCAGGAACACGCTTTTGCCACGCTTTGCTTGCTCCAGTGAAGCGACCCCGCCGAGTAATCATGGATCCTAGCAGGTTTCTGTTCACATCCCGGGCGCCGTCGCCGCGCTGGTCAAGACTTCAGGACGCACCATCATAATAACCGAGATCAACGCCGATGACGGGACGGTCATTACTACCTTTGCAGTATTCGCTTTGCATTTTACCAGTACATCTCACGCCCTAGGATTCTTTTGCCACTTACATACGTTGATGACTCGAGGAACCGATCGCTGCATTATTGCGACCTGATGCAATCGCCGCCTATGGCACTCGGCGCTCTGAATTTTCCAGCACATGCTCGAGCTTGCAGTACACACGCAGCCTGGAACCCCGCGTTGGCGCCTCTGCCAGCAGACATTGGCTCGCCCGAGATGATTTGAGGTGGGGGCGTGCAACGGTCCGTTTCTGACCTTTACCGTTCGCAGGAGTCGTCCGCTTGCACCATTGGATATGGAGCGCGACACGTACGCGCCTGTCAGTTGGTCTTTTAGTCTCCCGGGCGCACCATGAAGGACGAGCGCAAGGTCGACGTGGACGAGCCCGAGGCCGAGACGCCGCACCGCGTGCGTGTGACCGAGAAGAAGAAGAAAGGCGCGGCGGCGCACCACCGCCGCAAGGATCTCTGCACCGGAATCCTGGTGCTGCCGGCCCTGGCGCTGGCGCTGATGGGCCTCGTGGCCTTCGACATCGTCATGGAGACCAAGATCCTGGCGCGCGTGCCGGCCGCGGTGCTGGCCAGCGCCGACCGCCGCATCTGCACGCCCGCCGTCGTGAACGCCAGCGACGTCGACTACCACGCCGGCCACAGATACTACGACGGGCTGAAGGGCGTGACGGTTCCCGTGCCCGTGTTCCGAGGCGAGCACGCCAAGCTCTGCGACAAGAAGAGGAGGAGGACGGCCAAGTACGAGTACTGCCTGCCCGTTTCGGGCCGGAAGGACGCGGCGTTCTGCTCGGTGGCGGACCGGATGGATCTGCTGACCCTGCGCTCGGCCAAGTCGATCTGCTACGCCAGCGTGCTGCACATGCTGCTGGTCGAGGTGTACGAGGAGCTGCAGGCCAGGGGGAACATCCCGTTCCTGGCCTTCGGGTCGCTGCTCGGAGCGGTTCGCAACGGGTCCATGATCCCGTTCACGGAGGACGTCGACATTGGCTTCGTAGGCGAAATGGTCTCGGTGGACGCCGTGAGGCTCGCGCTCAGGAAGAAGGGCTATCACATGTTCTTCATGGACATTTGGCGCGTGTGCGTGGCGCCGACGCACCCGTTGGCGGGGCATCTCTACGACCCGAACTTGCCCGTCTCCAAGACGTTTGAGGTGCCGTACGTGGATCTGTACATGATGACGCAGCTGGACAACGGGGACTGGGACATGGAGGAGCTCGACGGCACCAACGGCGGCGTCCTCCCGTACGACAAGGTGCAGCCGTTCTCGCAGGCGTCGATCAACGGGATGCCGTTCGACACGGTGAAGGACCCGCACTTCTTCTTGACGGAGGCCTACGGAGACGGCTACATGACGCCCAAACCGCGGGAGGAGTAGCTGGCTCACGCTGGCCACGCGTTAGCGCATAGGAACGAATAGAAATGCTTTAGTATACATGTTATTCACCTCGAACAACGTCTCAACAGGTTGGGAACGCATACATACGTGTTGACCTGCGGCTTGTGAGACGGAAGTCACAATCGGACTGGCATCAAAAACCAGGATAAGATCCGCACGAACAGAGAATGGTTCGAGCTTCGTGCTGTCGTCTGTTTTCCAGTTTTTGTTTCGTGCTCCGTGGGGCCCCCGCGACAGAAATGGACAAGAAGCTCGAGGATGGCGTCGACGGGGACAAGGACGACAAGGCGAAGACACAATGGAGCATTGCGCGCGTCTTCAAAGACCGCACGGCTGGAGCGACCGCGATGCCGGTCTTGGTGCTGGTGGCCGTCGGGCTGCTGGTCTTCATGGAGACGTGCGTCAACTACATCCCGCAGGTCTCCACAAGGGGCGGGAACGCCTGCAGTCCCAAGGTCCTGGACGCGACCAGCATTGCGTACCATTCAGGGCACCGGTACTACGCCGGACTGAGGGACATCGGAGCTCTGCCGCCGCCGCAAATGACGGAGGAACACTCCAAGCTCTGCAGCAAGACAAACCGGTTCCGAGCCAAGTACGAGTACTGCTTGCCGATCTCCGGTCGAAAGGACACGCCGTTCTGCACGGCGGCAGACCGGATGAACTTGCTCAACGTCGCTACCAACGCGATCTGCTACGCGAGCGTGCTGCACATGCTGCTGACGGAGGTGTACGAGGAGCTGCAGGCCACGAAGAACACCCCGTTCCTGTCGTTTGGGTCGCTACTCGGAGCTGTGCGCAACCAGTCCATGATTCCATTCACCGAGGACGCCGATGTCGGCTACGTGGGGGAGATGGTTGCTGCTGACAAGGTCACGCTCGCGCTGCGGAGGAAGGGCTATCACATGTTCTTCATGGGCATTTGGCGAGTGTGCGTGGCGCCGACGCACCCACTCGCGGGTCATCTGTACGACCAGAACTTGCCCATTTCCGAGAGCTTCGCCGTGCCGTACGTGGACTTGTACAAGATGACGCAGACGGAAAACGGAGACTGGGATATGCAGGAGCTCGAAGGCAGCAACGGACGCATTCTCCCCTATCAGAAGGTCTGGCCATTCTCGCAGGTGACGATCAACGGGATGGCGTTCGAGACTGTGCGTGATCCGCACTTCTTCTTGACGGAGGCCTACGGACTGGACTACATGACGCCAAAGCCGCGGGGCGAGTCGTCCGAGCGTGAAGCTCCGACGCGGGACCCACGGAATGCCGCATTCCGGTTGAGAGCACAGCCAAGTTGGTAAATGCCATAATGTACGATAGTTCTGCTCAAATAGGGCCTCGAGAGCGCGTGACTCTCACGGGAGAACGGCAGTCTTGCTTGATCAATTCTGCTGTCATTTGACTTGCGAGGCAGTTCTCTCACGTGAAACATTGGACTTCACCTCGTCCTGTTGGCGTCGTTGGAATATTTTTGCTGGGGTGCAAATACTTCTGGACTGGAGTGATCGTGATTCCGACTTTCGTGGTGGTGCTAGTCGGACTGCTGATGTTCGGCTTCTTCGTGGAGATACACTTCACCTCGTGCATACCATAGGTTGCTGTCCTCAACGAGACAAACGTGTGCGCCCCAAGAGTCCGGAACGCCAGCGCGATTGAGTACCATTCGGGTCACCGCTTCTACTCCGAATTGAAGGAGACGAATCCGCCAAAAGCGCCAACTTTCCGTGGAAACCACACGGTGCTTTGCCATGAAGAACTATGAACGCAGGTCAAGTGCGGCTACTGTCTCCCGATCCTTGGGCGCAAGGACGTTTCATTTTGCATCGCTGCAGACCGTACCGACGTGCTCAATGCTCGCTCACACGAGTCGATCTGCTATGCGAGTGTGTTGCACATGGAGTACACGAGAAGCTACAAGCTACGGGAAACACTCCGTTGATCACGTTTGGTTCGCTGCTTGGCGCCGTTCGAAATGGCTCAACGATCCCGTTCACAGAGGACACCGACATCGGGTTCGTTAATGAACTGAAGGCGAAGGAGGCACTGCAGGAGGCGCTTTGGCGGAAGGGCTATCACCTTTTCTTCCTGGGAATCTGGCGAGTGTGTGTTGCGCCAACGCTTCCACTTGCTGGACGGCTTTACGACCCGAGCATGCCACTAACCAAGAAATACCCTGTGCTGTACGTGGATCTGTACCGGATGAAGAACGCCAACGAGGGATTTTGGGATATTGAGGAACTCGTGAGCAGCAACGGCCACTTTCTACCTGCAGATAAAGTGGATCCGTTCTCGCAGGTGACGATCAACGGGATGCCATTTGACACGGTGCACGACCCTTGCTTCTCGCTGGGAGCTAAAGGGTTAAGGAGGCATGTCGGACTACATGACGCCGAAGCCACGAAAGGCGTAGAAGGTGTTTGAATTAAATAGACCAGGGTAGAAAACTTTTAGTACTTCGAAGTATACTATATTTCCAAGATCTGACCACGAAAACTGGGAATTCTGTTGAAATCGTCATGCTCATCAGGTTACATGCTGTGGGTTAAATCTGCTGCCCGGCAGGATTGCGGAACCCAAAATGCGCAAGGACTGGGTATTCGAAGTGCTGAGGTCCGCAAGATTGTTTATTTTCCGTCTTGCAGATTGTTGTGCCAACCTGTCTGCAACGTGTGGCTGTTCTCACATGTCTGCGATAAGAACAGCTCCTTCAGTCAGAGCTGTGCTTCTTGAACAATTCGCCGTCGACTTGCAGCGATAGCAGGACTCGGTGGCAATTGGATGCGTAACTTGACAACTCGTGAGGAGCTGGTTCACAGGGAAAATGAGTCATTTTTAAATGACGCTAAATAAATATCGAGGGTACAATGGGATTGCGTCCGTCAGGTGCTGAGCGAGGTGGCTTGGCACATCGCTGTTAGTTCTAAAAAAATGGGACCGTCTCAGGGGTTCACGCTCGTTCAAATCGCCAAGAGCTGTTGATGTTACGGTACACCGCCACCAAGCTTCGTCCACAATACTCTCATTCTTGATCCTCCCGCGTACGGAGGTCTGCACTTTTCAGGTCATAGCCAGACTATTAGCCGAAAATGGAGGCAAAGCTCGAGGAAGGCGTCGAAGTCGTCAAGCAGCATCCTTCCCACCGCGTTGGCGTTGTTCAAAGGCTTCTGCTTGGTTGCAGAGACTTCTGGACGGGGGTGACCGTGATCCCGACCTTCGCGCTCGTGTTGGTCGGCCTCCTCGTGTTTGGCCTCGTCATGGAGACGCACATCATCTTGTGCGTGCCACAACTCACTGTCCTGAACGAGGAAGAAGTCTGCACCCCTCAAGTCCTGAATGCCAGCACGATCGAGTACCATTCGGGTCATCGGTTCTACTCGGCGCTGAAGGAGATGGATCCGCCCTCAGCGCCAACCTTCCGCGGGAAGCACACGGAGCTCTGCGACGCAGAAACGAGGACCAAGGCGAAGTACAGCTACTGCTTGCCGATCTCCGGGCGCAAGGACACTCCGTTCTGCACGGCGGGCGATCGAATCGATCTGCTCCACGTTCGGTCTCCAAAGTCCGTGTGCTACGCGAGTGTACTGCACATGCTGATGGTGGAAGTCTACGAAGAGCTCAAGGCGTCGGGGAACCTCCCACTCACCACGTTCGGTTCGTTGCTAGGAGCTGTGCGCAACGGGTCCATGATCCCGTTCACGGAAGACACGGACATCGGGTTTGTCGACCAGCTCAACTCGAAAGACGTGTTGAAGTACGAGCTGTGGCAGAAGGGGTATCACATGTCATTTGGCGCGTGTGCGTGGCTCCGACGCACCCACTGGCCACTCGCCTCTATGACCCGAGCCTGCCGCTCAGCAAGAACTATGCCGTGCCATACGTGGACTTGTACCAGATGAGGAAGCTCAATAATGGCAACTGGGACATCCAGGAACTCCAGGGTCGCAACGGTCAACTCATGCCGTACGAGAAGGTGGAGCCGTTCTCACACGTGACGATCAAAGGGATGCCGTTCGACACGGTGCACGACCCGCACTTTTTCTTGAGAGAGGCTTATGGGCCAAGCTACATGACCCCCCAGCAGCGAACGCCTCCTTCGGTCAAACAAGTGACCGACAAAGTACTCGAAGCAGTGAAGCGGCTCGCCAAGGGCGCAGCACCGTGATGCAAGCAGTAGCTCAATACCGAATACAAATAGTATACATTGTTTTTCAAGCTGGAGTTCGCGTCTTATGCACCAGTGGGGTTCTGTTTGAGCTAGGGACTCCAACATTCAGCCATGCCCAGTGCCATATGACACATTCTCTCGCACACACGTGAACACGACACGTCCCGCATCGCCATTCGTCCCATCGTCTCATTTTCTCTTCAGCGCAAGTGTCTTCAGGTCGGTGGAGCAGCTACGATGGACAAGAAGCTCGAGCAAGGTGTCGACGTCGCCAAGCGTGCTCCACCCCGTCGCGTTGGAGCCGTTCGAAGAGCTTTTGTGGGCTGCACCAGCTTCTGGACGGGCGTGACGGTGATCCCGACTTTCGTGGTAGTGCTCATCGGGCTCGTAGTTTTCGGGTTCGCCATGGAGACGCACATTCTTGCGTGTATGCCCCAATTCTCGGTCTTTCAAGAAGGAACCTGCACCCCGCGAGTCCTGAACGTCAGCGACATCGAGTACCATTCGGGCCATCGGTTCTACTCGGTCCTGAAGGACATGGGGACGCCAACAGCGCCAACGTTTCGTGGCAACCACACGAAGCTCTGTGAAGAAAGCCAGCGGACCAAGATGAAGTACAGCTACTGCTTGCCCATGGACGGACGGAAAGACACGCCCTTTTGCACCGCGGGGGACCGAACAGACCTGCTTACCATTCGCTCCCCCAAGTCGGCCTGCTACGCGAGTGTGCTGCATATGCTACTGGTGGATGTGTACGAGGAGCTGAAAGCGACGGGAAGCACTCCGCTTATCACGTTTGGCTCGCTGCTTGGAGCAGTTCGAAACGGTTCGATGATCCCGTTCACGGAAGACACCGACATCGGATATGTTGACAAACTCCAATCGATTCAACCACTGCGGAGGGCGCTTTTTGACAAGGGCTATCACATGTTTTACCTTGGGATCTGGCGAGTGTGTGTGGCGCCGACGCATCCGCTGGCCAACAGTCTGTACGACCCGAGCTTGCCGCTTACCAAGAGCTACGCGGCGCCGTACGTGGACCTGTACAAGATGAAGAAAGTGAAGAACGGCAACTGGGATATCCAAGAGATGGACGGCAGCAACGGACGCTTCCTTCCGGGGCACATGGTGGAGCCCTTTTCGCAGGTGACGATCAACGGGATACCGTTCGACACGGTGCACGACCCTCACTTCTTCTTGACGGAGGCGTACGGACCGGACTACATGACCCCGATGCAGCGAACAGAGGCTCCAGTGGAGGCAAGTACTAGCAGCGCAACAGAAGAACAGAGGACTGATGAAAAGCGCAACAGCACGAGCGGATAGAAAGGAGCAGGCACGGTTTGCAACTAGCAGAGAGAAAAAATACTATTTACAGTTGGTCCTTTCGAGCAGGACTTTCCTCAACGGTGTACATCCACACGTAAGCTATTCAAGTGTTGAAACTACGGTAGAGTAGTCAAAGTTGCTCCAGATCTGACTGCAGCCTTCGATGTTGTTATCCGACCTTGTTTCAGTTACAAGTATTTGCTGTTTGACGCAGCCTGCTGAACTTCGAAGTTCGAAACGAAGACCACTAAAAACGTCCGGCTCAGTTTCCACCTCATCCATCTGTATGTCCTGGACGGGTTCTTCGACGGGCTGACGTCCCAGTTTTCTGCTCCAAGCTGGCATCAACGATCAGCTGGCATTCTCGTTCAACTACGGTAGATGTACACCTTTGAGGACAGTTCTGCTCGAAAGGACTAACTGTAAATACCGGTAGTATGTTTTTCTCTCTGCTAGTTGCAAACCGTTCCTGCTCCTCTCTATCCGCTCGTGCTGTTGCGCTTTTCATAAGATCTACCGTAGTTGAATACCACTGAAACAGCAAGCGCTACATGTAGGAGCGAAACGATAGTTTTGATCGACGTAGTTGAACGAGATTACCAGCTGATCGTTGATAGCAGAAAACTGGACGTGAGCCGTAGTTTACGGTAATAGTGACGAAGCGTGTGTTGCGACCCGCACGAAGCTCATCATCAAAATCTTGAGATCGGACGCAGGCCACACGATCACGGGACGACCTGGTTGAAACACGTATCGGTCGGTAGATTTTCATTCTGATCTTTGCATTCTGCAGCTCAAGTCGCGACGATGGCAGAACCAACTACGGGCAGGAGGTTTGAACAGCGTGTCGATGCGGCCAAGGTTGATGCAACCCATCGCATCGACGCGTGCAAGACGGGAATGACGGCGACTCTGAGCTTCGTCTTGGTGCTGGTCGGACTGCTGGTCTTCGGTCTTGCAATGGATGCGCAGCTCATGCCCCCCACGCCCGAAGTTGCTATTGTCAAGAGAGAAGATGTCAAAAGAGAGGTATGCTCTCCGAGAACCCATAACGCCAGCGACATCGAGTACCATTCGGGCCACCGATTCTATTCTGCACTCAAGGACAAGAATCCGCCAAGCCCTCCAACCTTCGGTAAGACCCACTCGGTGTTGTGCACCGAAGATGCCCGATTCCATACGGGGTACAGCTACTGCTTGCCAATCTCTGGACGGAAAGACACGCCGTTTTGCACTGCTGCGGACCGTTCCGACTTGCTTCACGGTCACTCCCCCAAGTCCATTTGCTACGCTAGTGTGCTCCACCTGCTGCTGGTCGAGGTGTACGAGGAGCTACAAGCGACGGGAAACACTCCTCTGATCCTTTTTGGCTCACTATTGGGGGCTGTTCGCAATGGTTCGATGATCCCTTTCACGGAAGACACCGACATTGGGTTTGTGGGAAGGATCAACTCGAGAGAGGTTCTGCAGGAGGAGCTCAGGCTCAAGGGTTATCACATGTTCTTCAGGGGGGTTTGGCGTGTGTGTGTGGCGCCAACGCATCCGCTCGCAAGTCGACTGTACGACTCGAATATGCCGCTTACCAGGAACTTCCGCGTGCCGTACGTGGATCTCTACCAGATGATAAACCTCTACAATGGCTAGTGGGACGTGGAGGAACTCCAGAGTAGCAGCGGCCGCCTTCTACCGAAAGACAAAGTGGTGCCGTTCTCGCAGGCGACGATAAACGGGATGCCGTTCGACACGGTTCATGACCCGAAGTTCTTTTTGACGGCAGCGTACGGACCCAAGTACATGACGCCAAAGGCGCGAAGATCCTTCTCCCCAGCGAACGTTTCTGTGGCGACGAAAGAAGTGCTGAAGCATGTTGATAAGGAAAAGATGAGGGCGGCGCTGGAGAAGTTCACGCAAAGCCCATGACGATCCAGGATTTATTTGGTAAATGTGGTAACTTTGCTACCAGCGACGTTTGTCACGAGATTCTTAATGAGTCTCCTGTGCTGGTTGAGAGCAACTGTGAGCGAGTGCTCCATTGACCGAGGGCAGCATGAGGAAGGATGCAACATCCGACATCGTGCCGAAAAGACGTTTATCATCAACGTCAATGCAGCGGACAGGAGTAAACCCATGAGAAGTAGGAATGCATGTTAACGGCAAGTACGAGCTAGCACTNCTAGGCGCTCAAATAAAATACAGCACCCACTGAGCGCTGTATTCGCATACAGCACATAAGCGCTATTGAACGAGCAAACGCGTCAACTTTGAAGACGACAGCAAGCATAAATATTAGTTTGAGCTCACCACATCCACTGTACTGACCGCTCAACTGATAAGAGCGTGGACCGGCTGAGATACCGTACTGTAGGCCAAGTGCATGGAACCCGTTTCCCTGGACACCAAGTTCATAGCCGTCCAGGATGGATAACTTGTACATGATGCTGTAGCTACGGTGAGCGCTTGGCATTGCAGGTCATATAGCGCTGGTAGTGGTGTTGCTTGAGGAGAGTGAGTTGAAAAGTGAGGGGATGAGCGCGTCTGGCTAAAGAGCAACGGATGGCGAGTAGTTAGTCTTGCCTTTTACTAGAGCAAATGCGTATGTATTTGTTGCGAGTTTATCGTGCGGAACCCTTTCCTCCTTGAACATGTCCTTGTATTTGACTCGGCGTTGTGATCGGGGTTCTGCTATCGACCTTTAGGTAGCAGATTTTTTATTACTACGCCTAGGTGCTTTATGAGGGGTAAGACGGTAGTGAGTTGAAAGATTGCGACAACGTTGGTGTCCTGTACACGAATACATGTAGCGACTACAGTACCGGTACACGAGCATTCGTTGACATCTTGCAGTCACCATCCTCGCTTTTGCTGCAAACGAACAGCAAACTCGGAGCTGTGTGTCTCAGGGTTTACCCACGTGATGAAAAGAGCACCTTGCGAAGACACAACGCGCTATACCCAATCGCCCGCGCCGCTCTCATTTTCGCTTCTTCCGTTCGAGTTCGGCTCTGTCGACAGGACCATTCGTCCAGCCCAGCCAAGACCGACGAAAGCAAGATGACCACGGAATGTGAGGAAGGTGTCGAAGTGGCCAAGCAAACCCCAGACCAGCGAGTCGGCTTCCTCTCCAGGCTTCTGCTGGCACTCCGGGAGACCTCCGCCATTGTGCTGGTACCTATCGGGTTGGTGGTCTTCGGTCTCGTCATGGACACGTATATTTTCTCGCGCATGCCAGACAATTATCTGCTCAGCGAAGACAACGTCTGCACACCGAGAGTTGTGAATCCCGGATCTATCGAGTACCATTCGGGCCACCGGTTCTACTCGGCACTGAAGGAGATGGATCCACCGCCAGTGCCAGCTTTCCGCGGGGAGCACACGAAGCTTTGTGAAGCCAAATTGCGACACTCTATGATGTATAGCTACTGTCTCCCGATATCGGGGCGGAAGGACACACCGTTTTGCACTGCAGGCGATCGAACGGATCTGCTCAGCGTACGCTCCCCCAAGTCGGTTTGCTACGCCAGCGTCTTGCACATGTTGATGGTGGATGTGTACGAGGAACTGAAGGCCGCAGGGAACGTCCCATTGATCACGTTTGGCTCACTGCTGGGTGCTGTGCGCAACGGGTCCATGATCCCGTTCACAGAAGACACCGACATCGGGTTTGTCGAGAGGCTCAAGTCCAAGGATGTGGTGGTGGAGGCGCTTCGGCAAAAGGGTTATCACATGTTCTTCTTCAAGATTTGGCGAGTATGCGTGGCACCGACGCACCCGCTTGCAGGTCGACTCTACGACCCCAGCCGCCCGCTCACCAGGAGCTTCGCTGTGCCGTATGTGGATCTGTACAAGATGACGAAGGTCAACGACAGTCTCTGGGATATCCAGGAACTTGTCGGCAGCAACGGGCGCTTTCTCCCCGGAAACAAGGTCGAGCCATTCTCACACGTGACTATCAACGGGATGGCGTTCGACACGGTGCATGACCCTCACTTCTACTTGACGGAAGCGTACGGGTCGAGCTACATGACGCCGAAGCCGCGAAGACCCGCTCTGGTAAGGTCCAAGCCCCCAGTGACGGCAAAGAACGCCACCAAGGAGACGACATGAGGCCATTGCAAATAAATACTTTACTGCTCCTATACTACACACCTTTGTTCATGAAGCTATTGACTAGCCTCATTTACGGGCAAATATTGACAGGATATTATTGGGACCGAGTGCTGCGCCTGACAAGTGCCTGACTGGGCAGTGTTCCACTATGCTCACCCTCCAGTCTGGTAATAGCGTGTCTTCCTCCAAGGCTATGGTATCAACTGATGTTGGTGCTGGCAAAAAATCACTGGAGTCTGGGGTATCCGATACTGGAGCTCCGTTTGGGTCCGCAAGATGGACAAGTCGTGTTGCTGTTGGTTCGAGGGCTACGAGCAACATGAAGCACGAGGTGATCGAGGGGCTCTCTGTCTCAGTTCGTTAAACGACAGTGAGCAGCCATGCAGACCATCGAGGAGAAGAAGGCCGCGGACAAGGAGCGTCATCGCCGCAGCATGGCCCTCAAACGCGCAGTCCACAAGGCGACTCTCGATTTGTGGCGCGAGGAGTATGACGCACTATCCGGCCAGCAGTTATCGCAGCTTACAGCGTATTGGAATCGGCAGGGAGAGCTCCAGCAGCAACTTCAGACCTTGTCGCCTACAGACGTTGGTAAGTCGCCTGGATGCGAGGAACAGGCAGCGTCTGTAGCGAAGACAGCACCATCGCTGTACGACGACTACGTGGGTGCTGTGGAGCTTGGGAACGCCATTCACCTCGAGAACAATGGACTCAAAGAGAGGCTGGACCAGTACGGGAAGTTTGAATCGCGGCTCCATCGAGATGTCATTCAACTTGACGTCCTGACGGGTGGTGCCGTACCAAGAAACTGCCTCCAGTTCGATGAACACGATGAGCAGTTCTACTATGAGGCGGTGGACGCGAAAGTCTGCCACGACATCGTTTGGCGCAAGTACCCATTGTTGTGGGATCACCACGCAAGGTTCATCCAAGACGAGGCTCTGGAATCCACGCCGTTCTTCGGGTGGAGCGCGCAGAGACTCGTGAACTATGGGCGCCACTTCCACTTCTCCAAGCGGGTCTCGTGCGCCAACGGCGCTCACGTGGCGGAGTTCATCGGCGACGAAGCCTGGCGCGTCTTCAACACGCCCGAGCTGTACAAGCGGCTGTTCAGCGCCCGCGTAGCCATGCGCGTGCTGCAACGCGTTGACACCAACACCAGCGTGACGCTACAAAGTCTGCCAGCCACCGACAACTCCACGCGTCGACGGTGCCTCACGCTAACGTCCAAGCTCGTCAACGTCGACGAAGCAGGGCACCGGGTCGTGACCGTCCTGCTGCTCGGGGTCACCCCCAACGAAGACATGGCGAAGCGGAACGCGCCGGCCGTGCAGTTCGTCCAAGACACGGACGCCTACTTGGTGCTGCACCAGTGCGCGGACGAGTCCGGCCACGAGTTCTTGGACATGTCGTTCGGCCTCCACGGCGAGCACGCGAGCGACGCCGAGGCTCGATTCGTGCTCCTCGAGACTGCGAGCGCGCTGGTTCGCTTCGAGCAATCCGTGCTTCCTCACAATGTCGTGGCTGGTGCCGAGGATTCGCCGTCGTCGACCATCTAAATGTTGAAGTTTTCCCGCTGCGCGGACGACTAATAAGATAAGAAGATGCACGGCAATACAAGATGTGTGCTGTCCACCGACCAGCGTCAGCAAAGACTCTTCCGTCCACATGAACCTGCTAGGCGCGGCTTTCCCATCTGGGAAGTAGCGCGCAGCTGATGTCGCCGTTTTGCGCCCCCGCACATGCAAACAAACTAAAATTGACACAACCTTTGTCCGTGTCCTGCTTGCCATCACTTTGAGTGCGAGACAAAATGCCTTCAACCGTTGGAATTTTTATATATTTTTCTGTCGGCATACAAACGTCAAGTCAAGTTACTTCCAGCCTCATGAGTCAGAGCCTCACTATCGCAATCAACCTTTACAGTAAACCTTTTGAGGCCAGACGCCCCATTCCCTTCCCTTCCTGCGCGACATCCTCACCATCGATCGCTTCGACTCGGTCAGTCGACATCGACACTATCGAATCGATAGCATTGATCACGAGTTGCCTCGAGCATGGCAATGGCTGGCGGGCGCTCGCCGCTGTCGCCCATGGACCTGGTGCAGGACGCGGACGTGGACCAATTAATGCGGGACACCACGGCGGACAAGGCCGAGAGCAAGGCCGAGAGCAAGAAGCGGCGGCACCGCGAGAACATGGCGCGAGGGAGGTCTCGCCACAACGCGCTCATGGACTCGATGCGGAAGCAGTACCAGCAGCTGCACAAGAAGCTGGAGACCGGCATGGTGGCGTGGAGACGACGACGAGGTGGTATAAGCTCATCGAACCAGAGCCAGAACGAGCAGGACCCGCCCTTGGGTGACAACGAAGCAGGTTACACGTCGGTGTCGATGGGACTACCAATGGTGCAGCCGAGCCAGTTGATGGTTCAGTACATTGACGCCGTGGAGACGGAGAACGCCATCCACCGGGAGAACGAGGCGCTCGCGCAGAGGCTGGAGCAGATGGCCATCTTCGAGACGACGCTGCGGGTCGACACGCCCGAGCTGGCAGACCCAAACTCGCACAAGCAGGACGCGGAGCTCCCTGCGAGGACCGTGCAGGCTCTGAATCGACCAGGGTTCTGGTCCTACTTCGCAGAGGATACCGAGCCGTTCTACTACGAGCCGATGCCGGCTGCGACCTGCTACAATCTCATTCGCGAGAAGTACCAGACGATCAAGAGCCACCACGCTATGTTCATGAAGAAACAGATGAGTCAAGATCCCGTGCAGTTCTTCGGCTGGACGGTGCAGAGGAACCTGACGGAGAAGCGGAAGCTGGAATTCCATTTCATGAAGCGGATCCCGTGTACAGACAGCGAGATGTTGGCGGAGAAGCTGGCGATCGAAGGCTGGCGAGTTTTCAACAACCCGGACATGTACAGGAGGTGCTATCGATCGGCAATCGACGTCCGAGTGCTGCAGCGCGTTGATGCATTCAACACTGTCCTCATTCGCAATTCCCCAGACGCGAGCCGCTCGCACCGCATCCGCCATCTCAATATCTCGTCCAAGGTCGCGGATGAAGACGAGTACGGCCACAAGTCGCTGTCAATCCTCACGCTGGTGTTGCCGCCTCCGGAAGACCTGGCAAATACGAACCGAAATGGCGTGGTGTATCTACGGGATGCCTACACGTACATGCGCTTCGATATGTTTGACGACCACGTGCAGTTCACGTACGGTGGCCACGGAGATTGCCTAAACGAGGCTCAAGCCAGATACCTCTTCGTCGAGACGGGCAACGTGCTCTTCCGTTTCGAGCAAATGATCCGCCGATCGAACCTCGTCACGCTCGGATGACTATCGTGAGCAGGGCACAGGTACGGCGACGAGGTGATTCATTGTGCAGAGGACATTTATTAAGTATCTATAGTCTAGCGTTTGACTAGAAGTCTCCACCAAACTCTTCACCCCCTCCGTTGTCTGCATAGGATACACCGCCGCCTCCGTGATGCCCCCCAGCATTGGATAGCGCTTGACCCACGAACATTCCACCAAATAAGCCAGCAACACCTCCGAGCATCGCACTCGAGCCAGCACCCATTCCTCCGTTGGAGTAGCCTCCTCCACCGTACATCGGGCCGCCATATACAGGCCCAGCTGCGTATCCGTGAGCGTAGCCTGGAGCTTGGATGACAACGGGAGTCATGGCTGGCTGAGACAGAGGCGCATATCTGTTCGCTCTGCAGCAAGGGCACAGGCACCAGAGTATCGCGGAGGCGCCGAACAAGAGGATGACCGACCCGAAGATGGTGCCCCAGCTCGCTCGAGTGGGAGTGGAGGGGCTTTTCAATGGTGACGTCGGCGCTTTGGCTTTGCTCGTCTTGCAGTTGCAGGCGTAGTTGCTAACGGCGCACGTGGCTTCGCGGGGGCAGCAGCACCGTTGACGTTGGCTCGACCGGTCCAACCAGTTGCCGCAGAATTGTCCAGGCCCGTCGAGGTACGCGTGCGAGCAGTCTCCAGTGTTAGCACACACTTGGCATCCCGAAAGCGGAGCTTGAGTGGTGTCCGATGCGTTTGCAGTAGCTTGGACGGTCGGCACTGCCACGAGCAACACCACGAGGAACACACGCCACAGCCGACCGTACTCGGTCATCACGGCCAACTTCGATGGCAAGCACAAGAAAAGAAGTGCATTCCGTGCAGGAAACTAATTTAATGAGACGAAGAGCGCTATTTTTGCTGGATAAGACCAGAAGCGAAGGAGGGCAGCGAGGAAAGCATGGAGAGCTGTCAACATAGCTCTTTATCGCCCCACTGGCATGGCAACGACTGCGATGCCGAGCTTGGCCTCGCGCGTTGCACCAATTGAACCAGGGGGTTATTACCAGCGGTGTTGAGCAGCTCGGCGTCTAGTCCCCACTGCCGTCACGGGGATCATCAAATGAGCCATGCGCTTTATGCTCGTCGACTGTTCATGCACGTTGAAGTTGTACCGCAATTTCTACACGCGATTTTAATTCAGACTGTTGCTCTCCACCGTTGGCTGACATGGCGGTGGCCGCATTAGGATTCGCTGCCACTGCTCTTCGGTCAACGTCGTCCGCGGCGCCAGCCAGCATTTGACGCTTCCAGTCCACATCGATGCTTTTCACTGCCGACCAGCTCCGATTTTTTACTTGCTTTCCGCTTGACCTCGTTCCAATTTTTCCGTGTAGAATGGGACCAGCACTGTCACTAACCGCAGGTATATAATACGTAGTACCTTGCTATAACGGGATGATTATTTCAGACATATCCAGACCAAGGTCTCAAGACAGCAACTCCCTCTGTACACGGACCACTCCAAAATTTCGCACGCCAGCCTGTTTTTCCCGTTAGATCGGCTGCCGCCATCTTTCACGCCAGTCGGGCTGCAAACTGTAAGCGTCCTGCTCAAAGGGATGAAGTTAATTATGAACACCCGACGGTAGCGGGACGGCGCCGCGCTGTAGTAATTGGCTCGCAAAGTCGCCGCCGCCAAGCGCCGCCGCTAAAAAAGCGGTCAGCTCCCGCGAATGGGTACACCGCACAAAGCGCCAGCAAACTCTCCCACCCATACAAACGCCCATACGAACTCGCCCCTAACCCTCTTCCAGTAATCCAGTTCCAGTCCGAGCCGTTCGATACAACCGCACTCCAGTTCGCAACTTCTAACCGACATGGCACGAGCAACCCAAGTCTGGCGCTTCTCGGCGCTGCTGCTGCTGCTCGGCGCCCGCAGCGCGCGCGCCGCCGAGTGCACGACGCTCACGGAGAACGTGCTGACCTCTTCAGGCTGCCCCTCGGACTGCAACGACTACCCGTGCGTGCTGTACTCGCCCTCGCAGAACGACTCGTGCGTCGAGCTGGGCGCCAGCGGCCCGTGCTACAGCCAGAGCGGCTTCACGCTGCCCGGGACCTCCACGGAGTGCAACGTGACGTACCAGTGCCTGGACTCGCTGCTGTGGGACGGCAACCAGTGGCTGCTGGCGCTCGAGGCCAACGCCGCCACGGCCTCCAAGACGATGGCCTACGTGACGAAGATCACCTCACTCACGTACAGCAGCCCCACGCTCTCAGTGTACGTGTTATGATACCAGTTATGGTGGGCTGTTTGTATGATGTACATGGGAACTTATCGTCGGTTACTCTATTTGTTATATACCACATACAAACCCCCAGTCAATTGCAGGGCGCACCCAGCGAATCGACCGACAAGACCAATGTCAAGGATATCTCGCTGGACCAGACCTTCTTCGATACGCCCAGCGGCGTCGTGAGCCTGTTCTTGCTGGATGTGAACCTGCGCAACACCATCTCGTCGGTCTCATTCGCTACGGCCTACAAGACGCTGTACCTGACCAACGCCAACCTGAAGGCGGTGCCGGCCCAGTTTGCCAACTTCACGGCCGTCACCAAGCTGGACCTGTCCTTCAACTACATCACAGACCTGCCAGACAACACGAGCGCCGTCTGGACGGGCCTCAGCACCGTCACGGACCTCAACCTGGCCGAGAACGAGCTCACGGACTTCTCCGTCGTGCTGAGCAACCTGCAGACGCTCAACTTGACTGGGAACTCGTACACGACTATCCCGGACAACGTGTACACGATGGCCAAGTCTGGAGCGCTCAAGTACCTGTACATGTCTAGCTGCAACTTGACGAACCTGCAGTTGTCGGCCTCGCAGGTGTCGCTGCTGGAGAACCTCGCGACGTTCGAAGCTGACGTGGCGATCACTGATTGTGGCGACGGCTACGCGGCCACGACGCTGACCAACGCCAACGTGCAGGTGTGCACGGTGTCGACTTCATCGGGTGAAGGCAGCAGCCACACGCTGGCCATTGTGCTCGGCGTGTGCTGCGGCGTCTTGGTGCTGGCGATCGTCGCGTTCATCTGGTACCGCAAGAAAAATGGTGGCCAGTTCTCGACCAAGGGCGGATCAACTATCTTCGGCACGGACATCGGATCGAGCCTTACGGGCGGCGACACGACGTTCGGATCGTCCATTTGGGACGACCCGGATCTGCTGGCTGCGCGTATCGAGCACCGCGATGTGGAGGCTCTGAAGCTGCTGTCCCGTGGTGGCTTCGGTGAAGTGTGGCTGGGGCTGTACATGAACGAGAACGTGGCTATTAAGAGATTGTTGAACGACAAGAAGTCGATGCAGGATGCGCTGGCGTTCGCGACGGAAATCAAGGTGATGGCGCGTATGGACCACCCCAAGATTGTGCGGTTTATCGGTGTGTCGTGGACGAATGCTCTTACTATTCAGGCCGTGACCGAGTTCATGGACTGCGGTGACCTGAAGTCGCTGCTGGACTCGAGCCGTGCCAGCTCGTTGACGTGGGCCAACCTGAAGTGTCAGATCGCTATTGATATCGCTGATGCTCTCGTCTACCTGCACACGCTGAACCCGAAGCTTATCCACCGTGACTTGAAGTCTCGCAATGTGCTGATCGACGCGCAGAGCGGCGCCAAGCTGAGCGACTTCGGTATCTCGCGTAATCGCAGCTTCGACGAGACTATGACTGCTGGTGTGGGTACGGCACGCTGGATCGCCCCCGAAGTCATTCTGGGTGGACACTACACGGAGTTCGCTGATATTTACTCGTTCGGTGTGGTGCTGTCGGAGCTGGACACGTGCAAGGCTCCGTTCTACGACGCCACAAACACGAACGGCGGCAAGATGCAGGACGTGACCATCCTTCAGCTCGTGTCGGCCGGTAAGCTGCAGCCGAGCTTCAATGAGGAGTGCCCGCCTTCCATCGTGAAGCTGGCGCGTGCATGTCTGTCGTTTGACCCCGCACAGCGTCCAAGCGCCATCCACATCTCCTACGAGCTGCGCAAGATCATGAAGGATGAGCTGTAGACTGGCTTGGCAGTACAAAGCGTGCGACGCTGATAGCATGATGTTTTGGTAGCAACGGAGGCTCTTTTGTATTACCTCAGCTAAATTCAAAGTCTTTACATTACGGACGGCGTTGCTTGCTTAGCGTTAATTCACTTCGTGCTCGATGTAGACGGCAGAGTTGAGCTGCTTCTTGTTGAAGGGCAGCATCGTCGACTGCTTTGCTTGTTGCCGCAGCACCGAGCAGTTCAGCAGAACGAGGTAGGCTGCAACACGAGGAGTCAACAGCGAGTGCACTGAGCTGTCCGCTGACGTGGTGGGGCGAAGGGATCTCCGATAGATCCCTACATGTAGAGGACTAACAGCAGTAACAGCCCACCGCGCGGTTGATGCATTGGCGTGGAATGGCTTCAAGTGTGGTGCATGTATCGACGAGTACCATTGCTGTACAGTGATCCACGCTGCTCGTCTATTGTACTTCTTAGATCGATCGTGTTGTCTTGCTAATGGCGAGCGTAGGCGACGCCGACCGGAGGAGCAGGCGACAGCTCGCTGGTCTGTGGAGACGCGCTGCTGTTGCGTTCCAGCGCTCGTCTCCTCCTTCGTCGAGCAACCACCAACATGACGCCCGCGATGGCAAGCATAACTCCCACGACGGCGACCACGACCACGACCGCGGTGTTGCTGAAAATGGACTTGCGGCCGTCGGAAGCCCCTCCGTTGCTGTTGTCTTCATGACTCGAGCTGGCAGCGTCGCTTTTGCCCCGATCGCCATCGTCTCCGTCTTGTAGCGTCCTGACATGACGGCTCTCGGCGACGAACTGGTTCACCGCCGCCAGCACCACCAATAGCTCGAGACGCATTACGCTGGACTTGCTCCTTGTGGATCGAGTTGTGGAGTGAGCGACTCAGACAGCTCAGCTCTCCACACCTCATGGCCCGCGACTTGGGTTCACCTCGTGGAGTAAAGGCCAGCAAGAGCTGCGTTTCGTGCTCATACCGGTAGGTGTGCATCTTGAGTCAAGACCAGGGCAAGGGGCGAGACACCCTCGCCATTTGCCTCGGTTGTGCTCCCATTCGCCATTTGCCTCGGTTGTGCTCCCATTTCTCATGGAAAATCCGGCCAAGTTTTCGGACAAGAGGTTCAGGCGCTAATACCAGCTGCAGAATGGCAGTTGGGAGCAGCATCCAGGTGTTCGCGATGGCCATCCCATCTCAAGAACCGCAGGGCGGAACAAAGGAATAAAAGATTGTCCACAATGGACAGTGCAGACACGACAGTAAATTCTCACGCAAGGACGCAGATGCATTCACCTTGAAGGCCTCGACGAGGCATCAGTCTAGTATCTTCCTACCGGACAGTCCAAGTATGTATCAAGGTGCTGCTACGTCTTCTTCTACTTAGCCGACACGAAGGGCTCTCTCTTCCAACTCTTTACTGGCGTAGCGTGCGCTGGCCCATGCCGGCCATTGGTCCGTCGTCGGACAGCGGTGTGTAGATGTCTTCCGGGCGCTCCTCGGCGCTCGCGGCGGCCAGCGGCTCCAGTCTGCGAGTGTCTGTGCCGGCCATGGGGCCCTTGTTCGACAGCTTCGTGTAGATCGAATCAGTGCTCGAGTCCGTGCGCGTGTACGGAGCATTCTTGAGCGGCTCGGCGGCGGTCAGCACGGCCAGCGCGGCGACCACGAGCACCAGGCGCGACATCATCTTGCTCGACTCAGCAGTTACTCTTCCGTTGTGCCAGGTCCTTACGACTGCCGAATTTTCGAGCTCGAAAGCCGGCTCAACGAACGTTTTTGCACCAATCAAAGGGTGGACCCTGTCACCGAGCATACACCAGTTTTGCAATCGAAAACGCAACACTACAGTCGTTCGAATTGCTTAGCAGAACTCCATGGTGGATTATTCGCGCCGGTGTTTCGCTCAGTGAGAGTGTGTATTGCGCCTGTCTGACAGTGCGAGGTGGTATTCACAGTAGAGCAAAAGCACCCCCCTTGCTGTGCGGTGGAGGTGCACTGGGTTCTCATTGCTTGTGGTAGGGCAATCCATGATCTTGTAACTTGCTGTTCGTGAGAGCTGCGTAATGTTTCTCCAAGACTCCCGTATTGCAAGTTGCCCGAGTGTGAACTCTACGGTAGAAAAGGAAAGTGAAAAAAAAACACAATGCAAACCACCACTTTGTATCCGTGAAGCCTACTTTTGCAATAGCAATTTACCAGGCCCATGCCGAATGTGCGATTGGAAAGTATCAGGCGATCGCATGGAACAGGACGTCAGATCCTTTTAGCTATTAAAAAAAGGATAGGAGACCGCTACTTCGTAATTGTGAGACTACATGGGCGAATCTAAGTTTCCTCGTTGCGGTGGTGGTGGCCATGAAAATGGGGGGAAACGTAGGCTTTCACCCGTCTCGGACCCAAGGTGTATGTTCCCAAGATTATATTGCACGGTGCGACCTACAACACTAATGGCCTCTAGATCAAGATTAGTGAAGCGAGTAATATATAGATGTCGCTTTGTTCCATTGCTAATAGCATTACGCATCACGCATCAAGCATAGGTACACATGTACAACAGAACCAAACAGCACTTATCCTAGATGTATGGAAATGGCATAATGGAATGCCGGTGTGTAAACCTTAAATATAAGTACTGGTTGCATGCATGGAATGCCGGTGCGGGTGCTAACCCTACATATATTAATTGCTATGTCAGGTCGTCAATAAATTGCTTCTTTCGACTACTATTAATAATGCCTCGCCGCGGGGTCGGCTGGCAGTAAAACGATGAGGATGCCTCAATCATTGCCTCGCCTCGCCGCGGGGTCGACTGGTAGTAGTACGCTGAGAATGTCTCCGTAGTAGGTTGTCGACGTCGTCGATGGGTTTCAGGCTGGCACGAGGAGAGCCTCGCTAAATTGGTACCGTGGCAGCGATAGGTGTCCCAGAGTAGGGAAGGGGGTGGTTGCCATGGACCGCAAAATCGAGACTGAGGCCAAAACCTTAAAGCGAGTCGGGTTTGATCACTATTGATGCAAAGTGACATAGAAAACTAGAAGAATTCTACCCTAGAAAATACAGCGATTTTCATAGGAAATTCGATGCATTCGTCATTTTTTAGCAGAAAATTACTGCGATTTTCACTGGAAACGGCGAGGATCGGAGCCCACTCCCTCTATTAGTACATAACTAACTGTCCATGCAATCTGCAAACTCAAGAAACGATAGTTCTGCGCTGAGTGTATTGGGGAGGGTTTTGGAAGGCACCCAATGCCGCTTGAAACTATCTTAACGCATACACACGTATTTTCACCAAAAGATCGCATTTCAACGCGGGCCTCATCCATTGGGCAAAATCCACCGTATCCGTCCTCCACTGGCCAAAACTCTGCACCGCGTTTCGCGTCGTTTCAGTCCAAAACCTGCGGTCTCAATGGGACTCTGCGCCTCCGTCGCCGCCGCATTCGATCAGTCACCGTTAGCCCCCCATGCGGCTGTGTCTGCTTCCTCTGCTAGCGCTTCTGGGCGCGCAGTGGGTGGCCTCAGACGCCGCTGAGCCGCTCCGACTGTCGCTGGCCAGACGACGGCCCGCTACTGCTGCTGCACCCGACTGGATCCAGTCCGAAGCGGTCGCGTATCACCGCGCTCACGGTGCTGCGCCCGACTGGACAATGGCCGAGACCAACGCCACGGAAGACGCGGCCCAGCCCCCGCTGCCGCGCGAGAAGCGCGTGACGCTGCAGAACTTCGGCAACGTGCAGTACATCGGCTCCGTGGGCTTCGGGAACCCGCCACAGTACCTGGACGTGGTGTTCGACACGGGATCTAGCGATACGTGGATCCCCGGCACCAGCTGCGAGAGCTGCGGCTCGCACCATCGATTCGACGCTCAAAAGTCGACGACGTTCCTGGATACAGAGGAGAAGTTCTACGATGCGGTCCGTGCACCGTTTTGCAGTGAATTTGGAGCTGTTTTGGGGAAGTTCTGATTGTTTTTGTGTTGACTGATGCAGTACGGGAGCGGGTCAGTGTCGGGAACAGTGGTGGTGGACACGGTGACCATATCGGGGTATACAGTGGACAGCGTTCGCTTCGGCGTGATCGACGACGAGTCCGACAAGCTGCAGGAGTTTCTGGCCGACGGGATCTTCGGACTAGGGTTTGAAGGCCTCGCACATATTAGCCGGCCGACAGTGTTTGCAGCCCTTGCAGGACAGAACGCAGACCTAGAGAACATGTTCGCCTTCTACCTCACACCCGAGGCCTACCGCACAGGCAGCGAGCTGCATATTGGGGGTTACGACTTGTCCGTCGTTGGGCCGAATGCATCGTTTCACTACACGCCCGTGGTGAGGCTACCGGAGTTCGACTCGTTCATGTATTGGACCATCAAGCTGAACAACTTCTCCATATTCCCGCCGAGCAGCGGCAGCGCGCACTCGGATGGCGAGAACGACAATACCGGTGCTGGAACCACCGAGAGCGACGTCACCGCCAACATGTGTGAGCCGTTCTGCTACGCTATCGTGGACACGGGCACGTCGCTGATCAGCGTGCCGGCGGGGCAGTTCGACGAGGTGGTGAGCAAGGTCACGCGCGGACTGGACTGCGATGGCATCGACTGCGGCGCCGTGAACGTCGAGGACTTCCCGGTGCTGCACTTCGGCATGGAGCCGGACAACGTCTTCTTGCTGCAGCCGCAGGACTACGTGCTGTGCTCGGGCTGGGGCCAGTGCAAGCTGCAATTCCAGTCGACAACGGACGAGTGGTGGATCCTCGGCGACGTCTTCATCAAGACGTACTACACGCTGTTCGACGCCGAGCGCATGCGCGTGGGCTTCGCGTGCGAGGGAGACGTGTGCCAGGGCGGGCGTGGCAACATCTACGGCGACAACGGCGAGGGCGGCGCGTTCGGCGCGTGGGAGAACGCGTTCCTGCTAGGCTCGTGCTTCGCGGCCGCGTGCATGTTCCTGTTTGTGTTCCTGCTCAACCAGCAGGACGAGGAGCCGTTCCTGAACCAGGACGAGGGCTTCCTGGGCGGGCTCATCGACCGGCGCACCTCGCCGCAGGGCTTCCAGACGCACGACCCCAAGCGGCCGCTGCTCTACGACGACGAGGAGTCCCAGCACGCGTACGCCACGTCGTCCAGCACGACCTCGCAGGCCTCGAGCTACGCGGAGGCAAGGCGGACCTTCGCGGCGCTGCCGTCGCCGCCCGGGTCCAATGACGGGCACATGAGTGACGGCTCGTGTGTTGAAGTTTAGGGGACCGCAAACAAACCCCGTATTTAACGACAACAATTTCAGTTATGAATCCACACGTTAGAAACAAATCGAAGGGACACAACTGCTTCTATAAATAGCCTGTCAAATCATATGTCGACAGAATGGAAAAATGTATGGACTTGATCCTCTGTGTTTGAAGTCACCCTCTTGATTGATACAGATGTCAAAGATCCAGCGCGACGAAACATTTATCGGTTAAGTAAATGGACGACGGGCGGCGTCTTCGGTCGAGCTAGCCCCCCCGCGCTCAATGCGAGCCTTGCACCGCAAGCCGCTCCGCAAAGCAGCCGAGTCGTCTGCATCAACAAGGGGGGCGGCATGCAGCCGCTCCGCGCCGTCATACAGTTGGCCGAGCAGGCGCCCCTGTCTCTCCCGGTATAGTTAGCGCCAGTCAGTTTTCATGTTTCAGCGGGCGCCCTAACCCCTCTCTACTTAACTACGCGCCAATTCCCTCGCCAAACAACGAAACTGGGCGCCCCGAGCGAAGAGAAGGAGGCGGCGCCAGATCTCGGCGCTTTCGACCGAGAGCAAGCAGCGAGCGAGCGGAAGCGAAAGGGGGAGGAGGCAATATCAAGCGGACAGCCTTTCGCCTTAAGCGGATTTACCATCACTCTCACAACACCGCAGGACGATGCGCGCTCCGTCGAGCCTTCTGCTGCCGCTGGTGGTGGCGGCGGTGCAGGTGCAAGGAGCCGAGGCCGCTAACGGGTCGCTGCCCACGTGGCTGGCCTACGTGACGGGCGGGCTGCTGGTCATCATCATTGTGTACTACTGCTGCCGCCGCGCGCGCTTCGACGAGAACCTGCAGCAGCCGCTGCTGGGCGGCCAGTACATGGAGGACGGGCAGCCCATGACGCGCCAGGACGTGCAGGAGTCCAACGACGAGGTGTCCACCCAGTGGCAGTGCGAAGTCTGCGACTTCCACAACAAGAGCTCGGCCAAGAGCTGCGTGCTCTGCGGCACGGAGCGCGGCTTCAGCCTCGGCCTCAGCTCGCCCGTGCGGCCCGCCAACACGGGCCCCGTGGCCGTGGAGACGGACGTCCCCCGGGAGAAGAGCTTCAACCGCACGCGGTCGTTCGCGATCCGCCGCCTCAACATGCTCAACTCCCGCCAAAGAGGAGCCCGCAACCGCCAGGACTGGGTGCGCAAGGTCGGCCTCGACGGCAAGCGCTACTGGGCCAAGCGAGAGCTGCCCTTCCCGCTCGGAAACGCCAAGCCCAAAGCCAAGGACGACCCCAAGCCCGCGGCTGGAGACGACGACCACAAGGACAAGATCCGCATCGACATCCCGGCCTCGGACGCTGACATGCTCTCGCCCAAGGGCGCCGGCTCGGTTACCGCCACGTCGACGACTTCGACCGCCTCGACGACTACAGTCGCTGACCCGGATAAGGAACTCGTGCACCAGCAGTCGCTGGCCTTCGTCTCCCAACTGGCGCAGACCCCACGGCATCCGGAGGGTCGGATGACCTTTAAGGAGTACCGTGAAGTGGACGCCCGCGTGGCGTCGCGTGGTTACGAGATTTCGGAGCAGGACCTGGAGATTCTCGAGCAGGTGGCCGCGCTGCCGTTCAAGGATAAGTACGCGTGGTTCCTGGAGCAGACGTCGGCGCTGATCAAGCCGTGGGAGGATGGACACCTGAAGATGCGCGTGCACCGTGAAAACATTTTGGTCGAGTCGATGGAGCAGCTTTTGGGTGTGCAGATGGAGCACATCCACATGCCGCTGCGTATCGAGTTCATCGGTGAAGTTGCTATTGATGCAGGTGGTCTGGAGCGCGAGTGGTTCTCGCTCGTCACGGAGCGTCTGTTCGACGAGACTATTGGTCTGTTCATGTGCGCGCACGTGGATTCGCTGGCTTACGTTATTAACCCGAACTCTGTTGAGGCCTCGGCTGATCACCTGCTGTACTTCCGTGGTGCGGGTCGGTTGCTGGGTCGTGCTCTTCTGGAGGGACAGCTGATGAAGGCTCACTTGGCGCTGCCGGTGCTGAAGCACTTGCTTGGTGTCCCGATTTCGTTCAGTGACCTGGAATTCTTTGACCAAGAGGTGTACAACTCGCTGAAGTGGATGAAGGATAACGATGGCGTGGACGCGCTGGGACTGGACTTTACGGTGACCAACCGCAAGCTGAACGGCGAGGTGGAGACTATCGAGCTGAAGGAAGGCGGCAAGGACATAGATCTGACGGACGAGAACAAGCAGGAGTACATTTACCTGCGCCTTCGCTACATCATGCTCGACTCATACGCCGAGCAGCTGCAGCACCTCATGGCTGGCGTGTTCGAGGTTATTCCGCAAGAGCTGATTCTCGTGTTCGACTACCAGGAGTTGGAGCTGGTACTGTGCGGTGTGCCGTCCATTGATGTGGACGACTGGAAGGCGCACACTCAGGTTTCGGACGAGCTTCCTGAGGAGCTGTTGACGTGGTTCTGGGAGACTGTCGAGGCGTTCTCGGATGAGGAGCGCGCGCGTCTGCTGCAGTTCACGACGGGCTCATCCCGTGTTCCCGTGCAGGGTTTCAAGGCGCTGACGAGTTACGACGGACGTATCTGCCATTTCACTCTGAAGGCCGTGACCTTCCCGGATAATGCCTACCCGCGGGCGCACACTTGCTTCAACCGCATCGACCTGCCGCTGTACAAGTCGAAGAAGGAGCTGGAGGACGTGCTGTCGCTGGTGATAAATATGGAAGTCACGGGTTTCACGGACGAGTAAAATGGTATTTTGTACAGTTGAAGGCTTTCATGCCGCGGCTGCACCATCCCTCGCGTCACATCATGCTGCATGCGTCGTTGCCCGGCGTTTCGAGTTGAAGCAGATCAGCCTCAGCAAGGTAAGGCTATTAGGTGGAGATGCTCTCAGCAGCGTCGAAGAAAGACGCGTTGGCGGTGCCACGCAGTTGGATGAGAAGCAACACGCGGCGGAGACCTCTAGGGAAAACAAGCATGAAACAAGGCAGGAAAAACGAAACAAAAAACTTGAACGCTTTACTCTAAAAGTTTTTCTTTCGTCGTTGGTGATCCTATTGTTACAGCATTTGATTGGAATTTTTTTGTTAGAACATGACAAGTGTGGAAGCAAAGGCCGAGATGAAAGATGAAATCCGCAACACGCGGCATATATTTCCACTCAACTCTCCCACCGTAGTCCCATTCAAAATGAGCTAGCGTGGCCTTTTCCTCTCGCTTTCGCGCTTCGCACTCTCGGTCGTAGCTCTTCTTGGAATCTTTCAGCACACAGAATCGACTACCGGTAGAGTCACGCAGGACTGAAGTCCTTCATCCGGTTTAAAAGTCAGCAAGAGAGCTGTCACTACAAGTCCATATCCTCCACAGCAGCCGACGAAGGCTGCCGGTCCCCTTCCGCGAATTGAAACTTGGTCGAGTCAGCGCCTGCAGCTGCAGCAGCCTGCTGCTGCTGCAACGCATAGGCTGCAGCCTCGTGCGTGCCTACCTTCGCCACAACCCACACCGGGTCGCCGAAGAATCCACTAGAGCAGTGCAGCCTCCAGCTTCCAGCGTACGAACCCGGCTCCGACGGCATGCACAGCGGTGCGTGTATGTCTATCCTCTGCCCTGCTGGCGCCGCCACCGCAATTTGGTCCGGCCCCTGGAAACTCGAGCCCTGCGCGAACAGCAGACGCGTATCCTCCGGCCACGGTTCACTGCCAGTGTTCACAAAGCTCCATTGCTACAAAAAAGAATAATTATAAGAGTTAGCCATTTGTCAGTAATCTTCCCCCATCAAATGTCTAGGGTCTCCTCACCATTTGCACGGACGTCTCGGGCGCGAAGAGCGTGTTCTGCGAGGCCGACAGGTCGCTGATGAACTGCGCCTGGTACGTGGCCGAGTTGGGCTGCTGACTCTGCTGTCTATTGGCTGTGTCGTCCTCCATGTCCATGTCGTTGGCCATGTCCATCCCCTCCATGGGGTTGACGCCCGTGGCCTCCATCGTGACCAGGTAGTTGTTGGCCGCCGTCTCCACGTTCCAGTTGCACGACTCGAGGAAGAAAGTGGCCGTTTGCACGTCCAGCTGCAGCAGGTGCGCGAACTGGTCCACGAGCTCATCGTGGTCGCTGGTGGTGATGCTCTGGAACATCTGCAGCAGGTCGTCGGCCATGGTTGCGCTCTTCTAGGCGGCGCGGAAGGAGAGAGAGAGAGAGAACAAGACGCGGGTGAGAGCGCGGAACAGGCGGTTGCACAGCTTCCGAGGGGAATTAAACAGAGCCACAGCTACGAACGAGTACAGAAGAGCGTGTAGATGCAGGCGGGCGTCTTGGCGGGCTGCTGGGGCCGCTGAGAATTGGTGGAAACGCGTCGGGAAGCTGGTGCTGTCCGCGCTCCAGAGTCTGCTCGTTACACTCTGAAAAGTGCAAACTTCAAAAAAAAGTTGAGAGCATACGTACCGGTATACCGGGAGTGTACCGCTACCCCGGTACGATCTTGCTTTCCGGAGTGTTGGTAGCGATCGGGCACCGGACAAAACTACGCTTCGATGCTGTGGTATTGATTGCACTTCTATAGATTGGGAATTGACCTTAGGAACACCTAAAGGTCTCCCGAGATGCACAAGTGCTTCGACTCGAATGCTTTGACGACAATCGGTTAAATGAGTCGGACTACCATTATCAGCCTCATTCGCGGCAAAACTTCGTATAGGATACAGCAGTTGGACCAGCTCTACCTTAGTAACTTTTCATTTTAAATCGAGCAAACGATAACAACAAGGAAACTTACCACCGTCACTATGCGTCAGACTTACGAGGACAGCGTATTTTATCCTCTCATCAAAAGGGGATGCTCCATTATCGGCATCGTTAGATTGGGAAACGTCCGCCAAGCTTGGGGTTGGCGGACATTTTGGGCAGTTTCAACGACTCATGATCTGCACGATGGATATCGTGGTTCCCCATGACGTATTGCAAGCCCTTCTACCCAAAAGCAAAGTGCTCGACCCTCGAAATCGCCACGTCATTCGCGGCCGCGGTAAACCGTTTTTCTACCGGCTAAATCGAATCTTTCGGGGCTAGTGGGACCCGTATCTTGAAGATGAAGATCGGGCAATGAAAAGCCACACATTGCGCACTGAGGTGGTAGTTGAAAGACGCACGCAACGCACGTCCTTGGCCACTGCGCAACTCGCTGGATCCGCCCCAAGTCTCCGCCCGATCTCCCTCTGCATCGATGTCGCTGCTGCTTCGCTCCGCTGCCGCCGCTCGTGGCCAATTACTCAAGGCCGCCGCCTCCCGGGGCTTTGCTGCCACCGCCACCGCCACGGGCACGCCCATTATCAACTCGCACAACGAATGGGACCCGCTGGAGGAAGTGATCGTGGGCCGCGTGGAGGGCGCCACGATCCCGGAGTGGCACGTGTCCGGCAAGGCCGTGTGGCCCAACAAGCACTGGGATATGTACAAGAACAAGGCCGGCAAACCCTTCCCCAAGGAGCTCATGGAGGGCGCCGCCAAGGAGCTCGACTACCTGTCCGAGGTGCTCGAGGGCGAGGGAGTGATCGTCCGTCGCCCGGAGGTGGGCGAAAACGCCTTCAACCAGCCCGTGGAGACGCCCGACTTCACCAGTCGCTCGCAGCTCTACGCGGCCATGCCGCGCGACGTGCTCATCGTCTTTGGCAACGAGATCGTGGAGGCCCCCATGGCCTGGCGCTCGCGCTACTTCGAGTTCCGTCCGTACCGCAAGCTCATCAAGGAGTATTTCCAGAAGGGGGGCAAGTGGACGGCCGCGCCCAAGCCACAGATGAGCGACGAGCTGTACAACGAGGACTGGAAGGCCGAGAGCGGCGTGTTCAACTCCGTCGTGACGGAGTTCGAGCCCACGTTCGACGCCGCCGAGTTCACGCGCATGGGCCGCGACATCTTCACGCAGCAGAGCCAAGTGACCAACCAGTTCGGCATCGAGTGGGTGCGTCGCCACCTCGGAGACAACTACAAGGTGCACGTGCTGGACTTCCAGGACCGCAACGCCATGCACATCGACGGCACGTTCGTCCCGCTGATGCCCGGCAAGCTGCTGGCGAACCCGTTCCGCCCGTGCATCACCGGAAGGCCCGTCAAGACGTACTCGTACAAGAACAAGGACTACCAGTACTGCCTGCCGGAGATGTTCAAGGGCTGGGAAGTGTTCGTGGCGCCCGAGCCGGAGCTGTCCAAGGACCACCCGCTGTTCTTCACGAGCCCGTGGACTGCGACGTGCAACGTGCTGGTGGTGCGTCCGGGCACCGTTGTCGTGGAGGCGCACGAGAAGAAGGCGCAGCAGTGCTTCAAGGACTGGGGCTTCGAGGTCATCCCCGTCCCGTTCCGCAACTTCATGCCCTTCGGCGGCTCCTTTCACTGCGCCACGTGCGACGTGCGCCGCACCGGTACACTGCAGTCCTATTTTGACTAGGCGACAGCAACCGCGGACGCAAGTGCCAAGAGGAAGACGAGCGTCGGGCCGCCATCAACGCGGCTGTACTTACATGCTTAAGAATCCCGTAAACTCGTTAACGAGCTTGCAATTACAGCTTTTGAACTCCTTTTGAACTCGCGTCTGCAGACCAACCAAAGTATTCTTTGAAATTTATTTCAGAGTGTCATAAGTGCCAACTCGATGGCAATTATCCTTTCATCCAGATACCCTCGACCTGAAAATATAGGATAGCGGTTTCGCAACAGTAGTGGGCGAGGCAACTAACAAGCCGACTGCCAACCAAATGCCACGAGTGAGAATGGAGGTCACCGTGTCGAGGACGGTCCCAACCGTTCCTCCGCAAGTTCAACGGGCGAGGAGCTTATGGAGGCGCAACTGTATGATGATGGACTCGGCGCCCGGTCGCAAGTGGTTGGTAAACGGGCAGATTTGGAGTGTCTCTGCGCGACCGAGCTGGTTTCTCAGGCTCGCTGAGCTGCCATTGACACTCTCGGATCTGGCGGCACAGCGAGGAGCAGGATGGGGAGGACGGAAGTCGTGCACGGCGGGACTATCGAGGCCAAGGTACGGGGGACCGGCGGCCAGGAGGGGCGTCACGCGGAGGTCCAGCCGGGGATCTGCCTAACTACTTGGTTTCACTATGGTCCAACTTGGCTACACTATGGCCGCACTGTCAGCGGTCGTCAGCCGTGCTGTGCTGCCTCTCTGGCGCCCTCCTCTTGGGAACTGGACGGTCAACGCACCCGAAGACTCGGCTTCTTCGGCATCACCAAACTAAGTCGAGATGGTCGACTTCCCCGGAAACCCCGGGGCACTATGTCACACTGGCAACTGAAGAAATCCAGAAGCCCGTGTCTTTTGATCAACGCTGGCATCTGGTTCTACCGCGTTGCAAACTTCTACCGGAAAACTTTGCCTGTTGTTTCTGATAGCTGTCGTGGGCAAGCACAAGAAACTGGGCTTCGCTAGATGCAATGGTCGCGAGGGCACGATGGTAGCTGCGCAGGACGGACGACGGCAGCGCTTTCGAGAGCTTCAATCCGCAATTCGTGCTTTCATTCTGAAAACCCCTCCAGTAGTCGAACACTCCTTCCCCCGAGCTTCCTACTGTAACAGGTTGGCAGCACGGGCGGGCGGAGGCAGTCCGAGTGTGAATAGTGGACGACGGCAGCTACTAGAAGTCCATACGGACAGCAGTGGGCGAGATGGAGCCAACGTTCACCAAGGGCAGTACGGGGTAGACGCTGCCGACGATGATGGGACGCAGCTGCGTGATGCTGGTAGAGGGTAGCGGCGAGTGGTCGCAGTCCTCAACGAGCAACGCGCTGGGCGGTCTTCGTGCGGAAAGGTCGCCCGAGCAGTCATTGAAGCCAAGGACCTGGCACGGGTGGCCGGCTGCAGCGGGGCTGCGTAGCATAGTGCGTCAGAGGAAGACGTATGACTCTCCGAGTATTAGCTGGTGGTTCTCTGAACCCCTAAGTCTTTGCAGAGGCTTAGATCACTCTAGTATTACTAACTAGAGACTCAACGAGTCGCTATTCCTAACCCAAGGTAAACAGCTTACCCGGGTCTCTGCCCCGGGGAGAAAACACAGTTCGCAGAGCTATGGACCCCGTTGGGTCTTACCAGCACTGAAAATTCGTGATGGTAGTATGCACCTTACTGCAGAGATTAATTTGGGCAGCGAGGGGTTCAATACAAAGTTCTAGCTGGACATTAAAATCCCACAACTTTGAATTCGTGGCAGTAGTACGAAATGCTAAGCTTTTTTTTGCGTTGTTAGTCGTGCCATACGAGCGTGAAACTTACGCGTCGGTTTTGCGACCAAATATGTATTATTCATTTGAATAACTCGTCTCACTTCACTTGTGTCACTGATCGAAGCCGTAGATCGTGCGACCCTGCCGCTTTAAAGCGTAGACAATATCTCTCAAAGTCACCGTTTTTCGATTAGCGTGCTCAGAGTAGACTATAGCGTCTCGTACAAGGTTGCCTATGAACACCTTGAGAACCGCGCGAGCTTCTTCGCACACAAGCGCTGACATACGAATTACCCCCGCTCGGCGAGCCAGTCGGCGAATAGACTGTTTTGAGATGCCTTGTAAGCTGTCACGCAAGATGTAGCGGTGGAATTTCGATCCGCCTTGGCCAAGTCCTTTGGTTCCCTTGCCACAGCCCATCATCTGGAATGAGTTGCCCAATGAAGCATACATATTGTGAGCCATCAAGATGTTAGCATTTACACCTACAGATATCTTCACGGTGTGCTGCCACAAGGGCAAATTGTGAACTACGAGCCCCCTTTCGCATGACAAGTATTCAACAGTGGATATTAATTTTAATTAGTTCCGAGCATCCCCTTCCTACTGCCATACATAACCTTCGCAGCCACCAATTGAATCGGTTACCAAAAGTGCATTTAACACAGCACCAATTCATAGGCGGTCTAGTCTAGTACACACGCAAATGAACATACGGAATCAGTGCAATGTTTGGGCTCGTTATTGCTTTCTTTGCGATGTTACCATGGTGTTCCTAAGCGATGATATGCATTCTAATAGCTCTGATCGGTGTTGCACAACTCTTCGGCTTTTTGTTTTTGTTTGACAGTCTCGGCGATGCTCGTTCGTTGTTCAGCGACTTGGAGCAGAACCTCATGCTGGACTTCACGGCGCTGTAACCAGATGAACAGGTCCAATAGATCCGGTCGCACAGGCTGATGAAGCTTTGAAACTAGAGAGTCGTTATCGCCAACTGCAGATGATCTTAAACACGCGTCTGCTCTTGATTCGTTCTGACCGTCACACAAGTCAAGGTCACCTTCGTCAACTCGAGTTGGTGCGCCTTCATCGACGTATGTTCTATCGCATGATACAGGAGACGTTGCAATGTTATCCGCTGAATAGGCCTCGCTATCGAGCACCATATCTAGGGACTGATTGCTCGTCAGCAACGTCGGGCAAGAGGGTCGTTGTGCTGGCATACCGAGCTGAGACGCCTGCACATCCAACTTTGTCGCGGTGGCACCTTGAGCACGGAGTATGATCTGTTGGTGGAGTCTAAATGCAGCCTTCGTTTCCGTGGTCAGCGGTCCTGTCTTGGCATTTCGCACAGCGGAGTACAGCGCGGTAAACTTCCGTTTTAAGTTCCTTGCATTGCGCGGATACCAATGCTCATCGCGAGTAGCATTGTACGCCTTAGCGACAGCAACGCAGTCGGCTTGATGCAGCGGTAAGTGGACAGCGACCACCTCCAACAGCTGCTGTCGCTCGATGCTCTTGTAGTTCCGCGTTCCTCTCGGTTTCGTCATCTTCGTAAGACGGTGAAGTGATCAGTATTTGCCTATACACAGCGAGCGATTCCTGCAGACGTACCTCCTTATCGTACGCTGGTATATTTTGCGAATGGCTTCTAAGAGGCGGCCCACCGCGAGGTTCCATTTTATCTAAAAATTGTGTTTGCATCTTCAATCTGGTTTTGAAAAACAAGATTACGCCTTCAACCCATAATATCATGGCAGAGAAGCCAGTCTCATTGTGTTCTGGACTGCATAAAGGTAATAAAATCGTGCAAACATTGAACAATAGGCATGTTACACTACGGGGCGTTGTGTTCCCAGGATAAATCCCGAAGCTTCACCGTGACCTGGCAGCGATCCTCACGAAATA
>LGTU01000537.1:0-27930 GCA_001314425.1 Phytophthora pluvialis | reverse complement strand
TGCGGAGATGCGGAAGTTCCGAAACCTCGAACTCGCGAACCAGAAAGTCATTCTCAAGTGCACCCGGAACGTCTTGCGCTGTACCAACAGTCGATGCAAGGCCAACTTCTGGAACCGAGACGTCAACGCCGCGAGGAACATGCTGGAACTGCTTCGGAGCGGGCTCAAGGGGAAGCGAGGAGCGACGCGGCCGAATGCGTTTCGGCGCGGGTAGTAGCACATGACCAAGAGCAAAAAAGTGTCTGGAAAGACTTGCGGCGTACACGCTGCAGGATTGCGTAGCCACCCACATGCACATATTCATAAGCACAGGGGAAACCAGTAGGACATTCAGTGCTAAATTAGCTAAATAAATAAAATATAGTGGGACATTCCAGTAATAGCATAGCGCCCCGAAAGGACGTGGGACACCTTGGGCGCTTTTTTGGCCGTTGGCCCGCTTGAGACGTTGGAAATTTCAGTGCCGCTTCAAGATCGGGCTGCACGCGCCGCGATTGGACGATTAACCGGCGTGGCGGGAATCCCATTGGCGAAAAAACGCCTGATATGCGGGGGCTCCAACGGCAAGCTCTAATGGGGAGCCGTCGCTGCCGCTCACAGCAGCTTCCTCCCGATCGAGAACGCAGCCGCGAGCAGCAAGCAAGATCGCCCCGAAAGGGCCTCCTGCACAGCTAACCGGTCACCAACCTCCGCGTCCTTCCCTCCTGCTTCAGAATCCAAACGCTTCCCCGAGTGACAGTAACCCTCTCTCCCCCCTCCTCGCCTCCATGGACGTGGGCGCGCGCGTGTGGGTCACCGACCCGGCGGACGAGCGCGTGTGGCTCGCGGCGCGAGTGCTCGAGGCGCGCCAGGCCGCCGTGACGGTCGAGCTCGAGGGCCAGCGCAACGACGAGCCGGCGCGCTTGAAGAACCAGCACCGCGGCTCCTATGACGAGCGCGAGGACGACGACGCCCAGGCCAGCAAGCGGCGGGCCGTGCCCCTGGTCTTCTCCGCCTCGGGCGAGTGCACCAACGTGCTGCCGCGCAACATGCCGCGCGAGCAGGACCAGCGCGACCTGGTGGCGCTCCCGCACCTGCACGAGGCCTCCATCCTGAACGCGCTGCGGCTGCGCTACGAGCGCCACGCCATCTACACACACATCGGCGACATCCTCATCTCCATCAACCCGTTCCAGAACCTCCCGCAGCTCTACGGCGACGAGGTGCTGCAGGGCTACGCCTACGACCACAGCGCGCACTTCGGCGACCGCGTCACGGCGATGGACCCGAGGGAGCCGCATCTCTTCGCTGTGGCGCGCGCGGCCTACGTGGACATCGCGCAGAACGCGCGCAGCCAATCCATTCTCATCAGCGGCGAGAGCGGCGCCGGCAAGACCGAGGCCACCAAGATCATCATGACCTACTTCGCTGTCACATGCGGCACCGGCAACAACTTGGGGGCAGCTTCAATGACGCCGCATGGGACGGACCAATCCACGTCGCCTCCAGCGTCGCCATCCCGCACCACGATCGAGGAGCAAGTGCTGCAGTCGAACCCCATCTTGGAGGCTTTCGGCAACGCGCGCACTGTGCGGAACGACAACAGCTCGCGGTTCGGCAAGTTCATCGAGCTGCGCTTCCGCGACCAGCGGCGGAGACTCGCCGGTGCTCGCATCCGAACGTACCTGCTGGAGAAGATCCGAGTCATTAAGCAGGCCCCGCACGAGCGCAATTTTCACGTTTTCTATGAGCTGCTGAGTGCAGACAACACTTGTGTGAGTAAGGAGCAGAAGCAGGCATTGTCGCTGAGTGGTGGCCCGCAGAGTTTCCGCCTGCTGAACCAGAGCTTGTGCTCCAAGCGGCGGGACGGTGTAAAGGACGCTGTGCAGTTCCGTTCGACGAAGAGAGCTATGCAGCAGCTTGGCATGAGCGAGCGTGAGATCGGCGGAGTGCTGGAGATCGTGGCAGCGGTGTTGCATATGGGCAACGTGGACTTTGAGCAAGTACCGCACAAGCGAGAAGACAACGTTTTCGCCGACGAGGCACGTGTGCTGGCCTCGACGACTGGTGCGTGCAACCATTTTACAAAAGCAGCGGAGCTGCTGGGCGTGTCCACAGAAGCGCTGGGCCATGCACTTACGAAGCGCTGGCTGCACGCTTCCAATGAAACCTTGGTCGTAGGAGTTGACGTTGCCCATGCACGGAACACTCGCAATGCGCTAACCATGGAGTGCTACCGGCTTCTATTTGAATGGCTTGTAGCACGCGTCAATAACAAACTCCAACGGCAAGCTAGTACATCATGGGATGATGCTGATCAGAATGATGATGACGAAGAAGACTCGAATGATTTCATCGGTCTGCTCGACATCTTCGGCTTTGAAGATATGGCAGAAAACTCTTTCGAGCAACTCTGCATCAACTACGCCAATGAGGCACTACAGCACCAGTTCAACCAGTATATTTTTGAGGAGGAGCAGCGATTGTACCGCGATGAGGGTATCCGTTGGAGCTTCGTAGACTTCCCCAACAACCGCGCGTGCCTTGAGCTGTTTGAGCACCGACCAATCGGTATTTTCTCACTTACTGACCAGGAATGTGTGTTTCCCCAAGGCACGGATCGTGCTCTCGTGGCCAAATACTACCTGGAATTTGAGAAGAAGACGCAACACGCGCACTTCCGCTCAGCTCAGGTGATTCAGCGTGCGACGCAGTTTGTAGTAGTGCATTATGCCGGATGTGTTACTTATACTGCTGAAGGTTTTCTTGCGAAAAACAAGGACTCCTTCTGCGAGAGTGCAGCGCAATTGTTGGCTGGGTCATCGAATCCCCTCATCCAGGCTCTTGCAGCAGGATCGGTCAACGAAGATGGCGCCAATGCCGACAATGAGCTGGACGGCTTTGGTGGTCGCAATATTCGACGTGCCAAGTCGGCCATCGCAGCGGTCAGCGTGGGCTCGCAATTCAAGATCCAACTGAATGAGCTATTGACCACCGTCCGTGCCACTACTCCTCGCTATGTGCGCTGCATTAAGCCTAACGACTCGCATGTGGGATCGTTGTTCCAAAGCACTCGCGTTGTTGAGCAGCTACGCAGTGGTGGTGTTCTTGAAGCGGTGAGGGTAGCGCGTGCAGGATTCCCTGTGCGCCTCTCACACACGCAGTTCCTCGGTCGTTATCGCCGGGTGCTTCTCTCGCTCTGCAAGCTGACAGACAATGGCTTTGAAAGAAAGCACAGGAGCTGGAGTGAGCTTGACCTGTGCCTGCACCAGCTTACCCAAGTTCTTCTTGCCGACAGCAAGTCCGATGAAGAGGTGGAAGATGACGAGCAGCCTCACCAGATGCGATGTGGTGTCAGTCTTGGCAAGACCCGCGTCTTCTTCCGTCGCAAGCCGTACGAAAATCTGGAAAATCTGCGCGTATCGGTACGCCAGGGGGCCAGCCTTGTCATTCAAAGACATGTTAAAGGATTTGTGTCCCGCCGTAGTTACCGACACCTTCGTCAGGTCACGATCGCCATGCAAGCACGTGTGCGAGGATGTCGTGCCCACAGATACGTGTGCTGGATGCGTGCGATGCAGCAAGCTCGAGTGCTGCAGACGAGAATGCGCCAGCTTTGTGCTCGGAGCAGATTCCTCCGTGCTCGTGCAGGAGTGCTGGCGGTGCAGTGCCGCTTCCGGTGCCGCCGTGCAACACGAATTGTGGAGGCACTTCGTGCGGTCCGTGCGGTGACGCGGATTGCCACTGCTTGGCGTCGATCGTCTGCTCAACGGAAGTACTGCAAGTTGTGTAGTGCCACTTTGGCGCTTCAATGCGCGATGCGTGCACGTAGCGCCAAGCGGGTGTTGCAGGCGCTGCGCGAAGAGAGCAGGAATGTGGCAAAGCTGAAGGTGGACAATGCTCAGCTAAAGGACGAGCTGGCTGAATTACGTCGACAAATGCAGGTCATGGTGGCTCAGAGTGCAAGTAAGGAGCGTCAGCAAGTACCCTTCCCTTCGTTCAAGACCACTGAAGAGCCTGCGTCCAAGTCTCCTCAAAAGGCTGTGATGTTTTCATCCGATAGTGCTCCTGCGGAAGACAACAACAACCAACACGACTGCGAAAACCAGTTGGAGCTTGAGCTATCGGACGATCTTATTACTATGGACACCGGTGGAAACCCCAACGCAGCAGATGGCCAAGATGTTGGTTGTGTTGTGGATCTGTCAGACAGCCAGCAAAAACCAAAGCTGCAGACGCCCAACTCACGCCGGACTCGCCGTTACAGCTTACCACCAACGCTTGCCCCGGCAAACGAAGACGCGGAGCTAGAAGATGTAACACCACCTCCATCCCCTCGTGCTTCTCGATCCCGTGATCGACGCCACAGCTTGGATTTATGGCGGCTTCAGGAGGTGGAGGCTCAAAAAGAGGCCCACCAACTGCGTGAAGAAATCCGTGAGGCAGCTGCTGATGAACCTTCACCAGAGCGTCAGCAGCAGCAAGAAATGGCTCTTCAGAAGCTTGTTGCCTCGCAGATCAAGCGCAAGACTATGGAGCTTCAGCTACAACTGCCAGAGTTCGAACTCAAGATGGACAACAATTGCATTGACGTTGGTCCAGCCTCGTGCATTAGCCACCGGCGCCGTTCGCGCACAGTTGATAGCCCTCTTCCAGTACCGGCTCCATTGACCTCGTGTGGTCGGCAGGGTCCTTCGCGCTGGAACTTTGCAGCACCCCGTAGCATGACGCACGCTACCAGCGGCCGCATGCCGGCCTACTTCGACGGCCCGAACGACGCTGGCTCATCCTACGGTGACGATCGCTCCGTAGATGGCGACGATGACCTGTACGGCCGAGGCCGCTACCCGATGCCAAGACGCTCAGCATCCGCTGGGATGTATCGTTCACGGTCGTCGTCGAATGGATCATCCTGCTACGTGCCGCCATCTGTGGCAGTTCGCCCCGGAGTTGTTGTCCCCCGGTTCGCCAAGGCCCCGACATGCTACGAATGCGACTGCACGTTCAACATTCTCGTGCGTCGCCACCACTGCCGCCAATGCGGCAACTCGTTCTGTTTCGAGCACTCGACACGCCAGTTGGCACTCCCTCACTTGGGCTACATGGCAGCTCAGCGTGTGTGCGATACGTGCTTTGAGGCGCACATCCAAGCCATGACTTCGCTCAAGTTGCCGTCGTTGATGCGCCACCCGACGGACGAGCTGTCGACTTCATCCTTCGTGAGCTCGCCGCGTGGCCTGGAGAGCAACGACAGCTACTGCGGCCTCGACAGCCCAACGGCGGCAGCAGCCCGCATGGCTCCGCTGCGTACATAAGTATTCCTTGTCAGTAACTAGCCTAGTAGGGTAACATCGAACCGAAAAAATATCTATAAGTCCAAGAAAAGAAATGGGATGCATTTATACCTTCAGCACTCAAGTCTTCAGGCATCATCATGTGGACTTCTTCTTCGTAGCGCTGCCTTTCACCCTCGGCTTGGGCGCCTCTTTCGGCTTCAACGGCGCGAAGGTCATACGATGAATCGCACAGGGTCCGTGCTTGGCGATGGCAGCAACGTGAGCCTTCGTCGGGTATCCCTTGTGCTGGGCGAGTCCGTAATGCGGGAACTTCTCGTCGAACGCGCGCATGAGGCGGTCCCGCGTGACCTTTGCAATGATGGAAGCCGCCGCGATACTGAAGACCTTGGAGTCGCCCTTGACCACCGCCTCGGCCGGCAGCTCCAGCGTCGGCGGCAGCTTGTTCCCGTCCACGAGGACGAACGTCTTGTCCTTCTGCTGCAGCTGCTCCGCCACCTCGTCCACGGACTTGGCCATGGACTCGAGCGACGCCTGCAGGATGTTGATCTCGTCGATGCGCTGTTCGCGTGCACCGCGTACGTGATGCGCGGGTGAGCGGTCAGCAGCTCGAACAGCGCCTCGCGCTGCGGCTCCGAGATCTTCTTGCTGTCGTCCACGCCGCTCACCGTCACGTCCAGGGGCACGTGGCAGGCCGCCGCCACCACGGGACCCGCGAGCGGCCCTCGGCCGGCCTCATCCACGCCGATCACGGCCGCGTAGCCCTTGGCTTCGTAGCGCGTCTCGAAGGCGCGGGAGAGCGTGGACGTCAGCGGCGCTTCCCCGTTCTTGGCCGGTTTCTTGGGCTTCGGAGTGCGTTTGGCGCGCGCGGACACGACGGACACAGCGGCGGTGCTCTCGACCGGTGCTGCAGTCTTGTTGAGCCGCGGCGAGCGGCGCGGCGCGGCGGCTGCGGCCACCTTGACGGTGCGCTTGATGGTCTTGCGCATTATCTCGTGGTGAGCGTTATTTTAACCCAATTGTGAGACAAGTGGCTGTCGATTGGCAGATATTGAATTTCGAGCAGTGCCTCTGTAGCGAACACTGGTGCTTGGCTGTGCGTCACAATCCGATTGACGCCCCAGCACCCAAGCGGGAGAGAGAGAGAGATCCAAGTCGAGATGGCTGACGCGACGCCCGCCCCTCCTGCCCCCAAGAAGCTCACCAAGAAGGAGCTGCGCATCCTCGAGCGCCAGAAAGCGGCCTCGGTTGCCGCCGGCCCCACGCTCACCGACACGTACGGCGAGCTGCCGCTCGTCCAGTCGCAGGAGCGCCCCAACCACGTCTACAAGTCGTACGGCACCCGTAAACCCCTCTCTCTCATGCTAGGGCAGTAAGCAGCAGAACGAATCTGACTGTGTCTTGTGGATGTTTTCCGACGCTGCAGCGTGAAGGACCTGAACCCGGAGCTGCAGGGCGAGAGCTTCTGGGTGCGCGGCTACCTGCAGGCCGTGCGCGCCAAGTCCAAGATCGCCTTCATCACGCTGCGCGAGCAGACGGCCACGATCCAGGCCATCCTGCACGAGAGCGACAAGGTGTCGCGCCCCATGATCAAGTTCGCGGCCGGCGTGTCCAAGGAGTCCGTCGTCGACGTGTTCGTCACGCTCAGCACGCCCGACAGCCCCGTGCTCAGCACCACGCAGAAGGACGTGGAGCTCAACGTTGAGAAGTTCTTCGTCGTCAGCAAGGCCCTGCCCGAGCTGCCCTTCCAGGTGGAGGACGCGGCCCGCCCCGACGCCGTCGTCAAGGCCGAGGGATCCACCTATGTGAACGTGGGACTGGAGACCCGTCTTAACACGCGTCCGCTTGACCTGCGCACGCCTGCCAACCAGTGCATCATGCGCATCCAGGCGGCTGTGGGCCTGCTCTTCCGTGAGTTCCTCGTCAAGCGCGACTTCGTCGAGATCCACACACCCAAGCTCGTGGGCGGCGCCTCCGAGAGCGGTGCCAACTGCTTCACGCTCAAGTACTTCGACCAGGACGCCGCCCTGGCTCAGAGCCCCCAGACGTACAAGCAGATGGCTTGCGCTGTTGCCGGCCTCGAGCGCGTGTTTGAGATTGGCCCCGTCTTCCGTGCCGAGAACTCGAACACGCACCGTCACATGTGCGAGTTCGTCGGCCTTGACCTGGAGATGACCATCAAAGAGCACTACCACGAGGTGCTGGAGGTGTTTTCGGACCTGTTCATCTACATCTTCGACGGCATCAAGGAGCGTTACGCCAAGGAGCTGTCCATCATTAACGAGCAGCACCCGTTCGAGCCGCTCAAGTACAACAAGCCTTCGCTCATCATCAGCTTCGAGGAGGGTGTGAAGATGCTGAAGGAGGCTGGCTCCGACCAGCAGCCCGAGGAGGACCTGAGCACCGAGAACGAGAAGTGGCTCGGCCGCCTCGTCAAGGAGAAGTACGACACCGACTTCTACATCCTCGACAAGTTCCCGCTGGCTGTCCGTCCGTTCTACACGATGCCGGACCCGACGGACAAGCGTTGGAGCAACTCGTACGACATGATGATCCGTGGCGAGGAGATCGTCTCCGGCGCGCAGCGTGTGCACGACCCCAACCTCCTCATGCAGCGCATGGACGAGCTGGGCATGCCCCAGGAGTCGATGCGCAGCTACATCGACTCGTTCCGCCTCGGCGCTCTGCCCCACGGTGGCGGTGGCATTGGTCTGGAACGTGTGGTCATGCTGTATCTGGGCCTGGGCAACATCCGTAAGGCCTCCATGTTCCCGCGTGACCCGAAGCGGTTGTTCCCGTAAGCGGTCTCCACTCGTGTATGTTCACCATGCATGTAGTCTTGCGCCGTCGAATCGAAGCGTCGTCTTGGTCGTAAGATGAGCGTGTTCGTGCTCGCGCGCACCGCAGCTCGATTTTGTCGTAGGTTTTCATTAAGCACTATGCAAGAACCAAGACGAATTGATACAAACCCCAACGAAGTATCAACTACGTTAAGGATGGTTTCATGAATTGCCTACTGCGTCTTCTTTCTCATTGGTGATGCCGAGCAACCTTCAGGTGGCGTTGCTCATCTGTATCGATGGCTTTTTCCTCCTCGTCTGCGTCGTCGCTCTGTTCCAAGTCAAACAAAACATGAGCCACTTTACACATGCGTAATTCGATGCTGTTAAGCCTCCCTTCACTCACATCCTGATACTCTTCCCCTAATAGCGATACTCCGACAGAGCTCGTCTTCTTTGGTGGCAATGGTTGCGGGTTCTCGTCGCGCAAGAAACAATAGTAGGCGTGAAGCGTATGCGAGGAATCCAAGAAACGAAACTTTTTGTTTTCACTGAGCTTGACCTGCCAAAACACAGCGTGCAATTTGTTAGCACTCATATCCTTAGTACCAAAGTGAGGAAAAATGGTTCACCACACGATCCCGGAATCAATCCACACTTTCATGTCCAAGAAGTTGATGCACAACGCAGGGAGGCCGACATTGCACGTACCTTCAACATAACCTCTAGCTGTGGTTTGCCTCGCACCTTGTTAGCCGTAGCTTCCAGAATCGCATGCCGGTTCTTGGTCTTTGGCTGTACAGACATCAAAAAGTAAGTCCCGCGACAACCAACACCAAGCCACTTCAACATGCTGGACCAATCATCAGCACGGATGGGTAACCTTACTTACCATTGTGAGGTGATCCGGCACCTTCCACAGCGGTTCAAACGCTTCATCGTCACTCTCCTGGTCACTTTCATCCTCCGGATACTGGTACGGGAACTTGTTCTCGGTCGCGAACGTCTCCTGCGACGGCGGGAACTCGACCGCGTAGTCTCCGAAGCGCAGTCGATGCAGCATCTGCTGCTCCGCCTCCTCTGCGTCTTCCTCGGGCTTTTGCACTGTTGCTTTCGTCTCGGCGTTCTCGTCCTCAGTCGCCCGCCGCCTCCTCTTCTTCAGCTGCCGGAACAGACTCCGGTCCTCGACGAGATTCCGGGCGTCGAAGCGGTCCACGCGCAGGTCGCCGCCGCTCTCCCCGCGCCACGCGATCAAGTGCGATTCCTGGCGCAGCTTCCACGCCGTCTCCGGGTCGTCGAACACCTGGCAACTGTACCCACGCACACCCAGCGCCAGCGCGTCACCGCCAGAGGCGTCGTCGTCCTGCTCCTCGGCCATTATTCGTCGACTTGGAAATACGCAGATTTGATTCGCTATAATTTCGAGTGGCACAACGGTTTGACCCCCTAGCGAAGAAGTATGAGTGAGCGAGGCCGAAGCGGGCGTCGGCCCAGCCGCAGTCCGCGACGGGGACGCGACAGACGCAGCCGCAGCAGGAGCAGAAGCGCGAGCCGCTCGAAGCACAGGCGCCACCGCCGGGACGAGCGCGAGAAGGCGGGGGACGGCGCGGAGAAGCAGAAGCTCGAGAACCGAGAGGAGGTGGAGCACAGGTCGCGTATGTGGACGGTGGTGGACTCCGACGACGACGGCTCCAGCAGCCCCAAGGCCGAGGGACGGAAGAGCAGCAAGCCCGACAGCAGACGCAGATACCGTCATCATCGCCACTCGGGGAGACGCCGCTCTCCTTCTTCGTCCTCGTCCGCGTCGGACGCGGAAAGCTCCGACAGCTCGGACGACGAGCGCTCGCGTCGGAAGCGGAAGCACAAGCGCAGCAGCTCGCGCAAGGACAAGAAGTGGCACAAGAAGGACAAGAAGAAGAAAGAGAAAAGGAGCAAGAGCAGCAGGCGCGCGGTGAACCAGGACGAGTACGGCAAGTACGGCATCCTGCGCGAGTCCGACTTCCACAGCAAGAGCGTGTCCTTCCAGGCCTGGCTGCGCGAGGTCAAAAAGATGGGCGAGTTCAACGGACCCAAGTGGGAGGCCATGGAGCTCTTCAAAGAGTACATGGAGGACTACAACACGTGCACGTTCCCACATGAAAAATACTACGACGTCGAGAAGTACGAGATGAGGCGCTACCAGAAGCAGCAGCGCAAGGCGCTCGCGAAGCACCAGGGGGCGCCCGACAAGGCGACGGATACGCTGGCGGACGAGGAGCGTGTGCGTCGAGAGCGCCAGGCTGCGCGCGAGAAGAAGGAGCAGGAGGAGTTCCGCCTCGTGATGCAGCTCATGGACAAGGACAAGATCGAAGACATGCGCGAGCAGGAGCGGCTCCGAACGCAGATGCAGATGTTCTACAAGTCCGGCAACGTCGAAGAGGCCCGGCGTCTCGAGCAGATCCTCAACAAGGTGGAGGAGGACCCGCGCTTCCAGCGCTGATATATTGGCTCCATGAATCTGTAGGCACGGCCATAAGCTGGCAGAAGACCATCGTAGCAAATGGTGTAGTCATTTTTTGCACCGTAAGTATCTCGGATGTTGAAGTTGATCTGTCTGCACATTTCGCTTCCCGAGTCGAACACCAAAGCGCCGGAATTTCCAGTGGAAACGGTCTCTGCCACTGCGATTTGTTCACCGTTGCACCGATGCCGATCGCGTAGTAGTGAATGCCTGTCAGTGGCGAAGTGCCAAGCATGTTTGTCGTACAGAGTACCGCATTACTGTAGCAGAGTTTTCCGCTACGTATTTCGTGCCACACCGTTGCGTTCCACCTGGATCCATCGTGCTCGCTCATTTGGACGGCCGCATCCGAACTTATGATTCATAAGGCAGGCGCTCGTGCGCAGGTGCTCGAAGCTGGATCCGCAGATCTTCGCGTGGAGCACGAAAATACCGTTTTCCTGTCTCGAAATGATTGCACGAAACACACTTCGCCCGTCCCATCGTCGCAGTGTCGAAAAGTGTCAGCGATGGAGCTCTCGGCTCTGCGGAGGCTGGCCTCGGCCTTCTCGTCGCCCAGCTCCAGCTCCTCCGTGTCCTCCAGCAGCAGCCGCGACAACCACCGACAGCGGCCGCGGCCGCGGCCTCGTCGCACGACGTCCCGCGCAACCGACGACGACGCTCACGACGACGTGTATCGCCGCCACCGCAAAAATAGACAGCGGAGCTTCGAGCACCAGCAGCAGCGCCACCGAGAGCGCCGCCACACGGGCTCGAGCCTCACGGACAAGAGCATGAGCTCCTCGCGCAGCCGGAAGGAGAGCGACGAGCTGTCGCTGGCCAGCACGTGCGACGACCGACCGGGGCTCCACCTGCCGCTGGACAGCCCCACGCAGGACCGGACGGACGAGCAGGAGCAGGAACAGGTGCGCGACCAAGTCATCTGCATGATCTTCGACCTGCCCGAGTCCACGCAGTTCTACCAAGGTACAGTACAGTACTCAGTTGAAACACACACAAGTGGAGGCTGCCAAGCAGTTGGACAGCAACGGCAACGACCTGGTGGACAGGGCTAACGACGTGTTGCTTGCTTGTCGTGAATCTTGCTGGCCCCTTTCCCCTCCTCTTGCTCCAGACTTTTCGTGTGCTATCGCGTCTACGCTGGCTATGCACGGACGGATGTATCCGACGAGCTCGCATGTGTGCTTCTACTCGAACGTGTTTGGCCGCGAGAGAAAGGTCAGAGGGTGGACCTTCAAGGATACACTCGGGCGCTTGTCGGGGTTGCAGCTCGGCTTTGCTCATGTGCAATGCTCGACGCTAGCTTTTCCGGCTCCCGACGTGGTGTCGCAACCGATATTCCCAGTATCTGATTGCTCTGTTTTGTCGGGTCTTGCTGTCTGTAGATCCTGATCCCCTACGAGTCCATTCGCGAAATTGAAAAGACGACGACGATGGTGTTTCAACACTCGATCCGCCTCATGACATTCGACAAGGACGAGTACACGTTCACCAGCTTCTGGGGCAACAACCGCGATAGCTGCTATGATCTTATCCTGAAGACACGCGACCGCGTGCTGCACGAATTGCGCCCCACTGCAGTGAACTCCTCGGAAGCGCGTTACCCGGCGCTGTCAACGTCTACCGTCTCCAGAGACTCTCAGTCGCCTGTTGCGTCGCCACCAACATCGCAGCCTAATCCCACAGCAGAAGAAGATGACGAAGAAGAAGAAGAAAAAGAAGAAAAGGAGCATGAGAAGGAAGAAGAAGACACCGTTGCTTCTGACCACGACGACGCTGCAGCTGTTGACAATGGCAAGACCAACGCGGCAATCGAAGAGACCGACGCGGATGACCGGACAGTCCCTGTAACTCCACGCCGGCGCAGTGTGGTCTCGGATGTGGACACGATCGCACCCAAGGATATTTCGATGACACAGATTCTCGAGGAGGTTTTCCCTGTATCGGTAGATACATTCATGCAGCTTTTCTACCTGGACAACGCACCGTTTGGGCTGGACAAGTTTAACGAACAAACGGGGTCAACTGAGATGATGATAAACCCGTGGATGACTCCGTTGGAAGACGAAAAGTCTTTTGGTACGTATTTAATCTTGAGAGTAGAACGCTAAACTCGTACTAACCAATGCCACTATTGACAGGCATGACTCGCTCGCTGCAATTTCGAGTGCCGGTCGATGCCCCAATCGGCCCAAAGTCGTCACAGGTTGATGTGGTACGTTTTCAGTAGAAATTGCACTTTGGTTGTTCAAGCATTTGCAGTCGCTTGAACGGTGTACTAACTAACGTTTGGTGGGAAACTTTATGCTAAAACTGCAGCTTCAATGCCTGAAAGAGAACGAACACGGGGTGCGTGTCGTAGAGAGTTCGACCCGACTTGTGGATATCCCCTACGGTGACTATTTCAGTGTGGAAGATCGATGGACCATCGTGCCACGGTCATCTAACTCCAACGCCTGCAAAGTATTTATTGAGTTGAAGGTACGTCTGAACTTGAAATTCGCGAAGCTTTCGACGAGCGTGGTATACTTACTAGACGGTGCTCTGTTGCCTACTTCCTCTATAGGTGGTTTTCGGTAAATCGACATTCTGGAAGAAAACAATTGAGACGCGTGCCATCAGTGACAACCGAGCGAAATGTGAGAAATGGGTTGGGATGGCCAAGAAATTCCTTGACACAAGGGGCCTCAATGAAGCGGCAAACTGCGTCTCGGAGAGCCCTCCTACATCAAGCACTTCTTCCGAAAAAGCGGTTGTGCAGGACGCTAACAGAAAGGATCGGGGATCGATGGTGAGACGCCGAAGCCGAAGCAAGCCAAACCACCGGCACCGAAGTTCCACAGCCGCGATGATGCCATCTGGAGGGGCCCGCACAGCCCCCGTGAAAGTTTTCCCATGGGTGTTGGTTCTGCTTTTGCTGCTTGTCATCTTGCGTTTGCAAATGACGTTGTCAAGCATCGAGAGCTCCTTGTTGGTGAATACCGAGCTGATCGGCGACCTCCAGAGACAAATGGTTGGGCTTCAGGCGGGATCCTGCTCGCTGACAACGTAGTTGTTGCTTCACCATCTGCTGCTATTTTCCAACACTTAATTACAACCAAAAACACATCTACTTGTTGTCTTAATGAAATTCTAGGTTGTGCCGTGGTTTCTACACGGTGGAAACGTCAAACCATATCGCGTGAAAGTTGACACGCTTCTGCAGCTCCTGTAGCAACTGGTTAACTTGAAGGTCTGTGTCGCGCTGTATCGAACGATGAAGTGAAGCAGTAGCTTTCCGTATCTGCTTCCTTTGTGTGCCGTACTCCTTGACAAGTTTCTCTTCCGAATTTCGCTGTTGCGTGGCGAGAATTTCCTGGCGCATTGAGCGTAACACACGCTGCAGAGCGCGGAGGTGGGTGTGTTGGAGTGGATTGTGCATCACGTATACGTCTGACGGTAGATTTGCGATCATCCTACTCAATTCGTACATCATTAATTCACGCGACCTCATGTCAAGGCTCACCAACGCAAACGTTGGTCGAATGACAGAAGCAACAGAAGTAGACACCTCAAAACGCGGATGTCTAAACCATGATCCCAGATTTGAACCAGATGAGATGAACAGCAGTTGTTCATAGTCTGAATAACAACAGCGTGAAACCAAAGCCAAGTCAGACAAACAAAAGTTTCAGTGTTTAGTACTTGTACCAAGCAAGCTGACGTACCTTTGGAACTGCTTCCATGACACCAATCGACATTAATATTTGTTAGTGACTTTCGGCCGACGCCTAACACGTCATCGGGATGAATTTTAACGGACGCAACAGCAAGCGCCGACGCACTTGGCCGCCAGGCGAGTGTCGTATCGGAGCGAAGGTCATCTCGAGATGCACCCCAGTGCAGCCACAGCGTTACCTTGACCGGTCTCCGCTCTCGAAGAAATGGAAAGCTTGGTCTAAACTGAAGTTCCAACTGAAATCGAGTTTCCTCTGTTGTGTGATCAGTCTTATCCGCTACGGGAGAAAATTCAGGGACCACTGAACAGGAGCACCTCCAGCCCTGTGTCGGTACTCCCTTTGGCGCAGTCAGTACGACAAAACTGTCGTTGAGTATCTTGTCGGACAGATTCTTGAGGACAACTTCTGCATGGACAAGTGACGATGACGGCACGTATTCGAGCACACGAAAATGTTCCAGTGATACTTGCTGCTCCAGCTTGAGGTTACCCATTGAGGAGCCTGGAACATGCTCCTTCGTTTCATCTTTCGCAGCATTTCTGTGAGTCCTTGGCGGCGCGCTCACAATTGTTTCCATGTCTACGAGGGTTTTGGATTCTGAGCCGAAGTTGCCATCTTCTTGTGTTGAGTGGAGTAACGTCAAAAGTGAGTGGTCTTTGCTGTGACGTGCTGTTGTCTGTTGTTTTTGCCACTGTTGCGCGATAAGCTGATTAAGCTTGCGAGCCAGCGAATGCTTATCTCCCATGATCATTTGCAAACGTTCCAGCTCCTGTAACCCATTGCTCACACGTGCAAAAAGAGAGTCTGCCACCTTTCCAAGCTGTGATTGCGAGGCAGCTAAGGTATTGTTTGTCTCGTCCTCAAAGTGAATCGCATTCCTGTCGCGCGATGAGGCCTTTTGAGTGCGTTCAATGTAGTGGAATGGTTCTGGCTTCAAACCCTTCGAACCGCTTTTCTCGTCTCGAGATCGTTTACGAGAGCCTGAACCGTGTTTAGCTTTCTTTTCTTCACGTAGTCGCAGTCGATGGCAAGAAAGCTTCATCTCAGGTGTGAATGCTTTCTGAGCGATGAGAACACTGCGCTTCAAAAGCTGCCCGTCGCCCCCCTCAGACTTATCAATGCTCACTTCACTCCCAATACGGCAGGTACTCAAGTCAACAATTCCAGGAACGTCATTCAGGAGAAGTAGTTGGCACGAGACATCAAGCTTGTGAATGCCCGCAAAATTACCGGTATGAGCATGGCCTACATGGTTAAAAGCTACCAAGTCACACGAGGCGAAGTCAGTTATCAATTCAAACACTTCGCTGCAAAATACAACAAAAGAGATAAGAAACTTACAAAGAAGAAGTTCCATAGACACGTTTTGTACGGTGCTGGTAAACTCCAGAATAAAAAAAGACCGGTGCAGATCGTCACAACGCACGCAGAGGACATGGTGTTGGTCCAAATTATCCTCGAGCATGCGCCACCTGACACACAACTCACATCAGCTACCTCAACACGGACGAGCATTGCAGGGAATATTCAAGCCAAACGTACATTTCAGCTGGTCGAGCAGGCAGCACGAAGGAGGTGAGTAGAATCCCATTTTCGTGCACATATATCGTATTAGTGGTAGTCCCAGTGATCACCAATGTCGAAATACCAATGTCCGTTCGCGTAGGTTGAGTCCTCATCTCGTGATCCCAAGACGTGAATGCAGTCATCTCACTCGAAGCTGAATTTGTAAAATCCCATTCACTCAACTCCGAAATGAAGTAGCAGCAAGTTACTTGCTCACGATTCGACAGAGCCTCATTGCGGTCGGTAGTCGGCCGCAGGTAGTGACACTGCGAGGAGGATTTTTGGCTGGTTCCGTCATAGTCCAAATCCAGGATTTTCCAAGCGTGACTTTCACTAACATCAATATCAAGATACAAGTCGCAGTGATTAGGATCACGACAAGAAACGGAGAACACCTCGCCCATAACGATTGAAACTTACCTGTCGGCTGAAGATGATTTTGGCAATCGTTGTGCGTGAATCAGCAAATGCGGCCTGGTACTGTGAGTTTCAGCCACATACGCACAAGACGCCAGTTCAAAAGGCGCTGATGCATCGCCTTTAATACCATCCACCACATCCACATGCTCGCGCCACACGTAAAATCCAGATCCACCACCCCCTTGTGTTGCTCTTTGCAGCTTCAACACCGTCGCCAGCTGCGAGCACCGCTCAAAGAGCAGCACGAAGGGTCCGTCCATCAGAAATACTTGCAACGTGCTGAGATCTTTCCCAGCGACTGCAACAGCTTCATCGCCACGTGAGGGGATTTCCAACACGTTAAGTAAATGCATCTCAATCTCCTTGCCACTCTCCGTCTCGTGCAAAATGCAGAAGAACAGGCGTTCGCCACATCTCGACCCCATCATCGACTCCTCCGCGTCATCATCTGGAGCAACTGCCTCCATGTCCTCGGTGGCTCGTCGACGTTTTCGAGACGCTGGCGAACTGTCAGCGGTCAACTGCGCCGCAATCTCTTGCGAAGCCTGAAATATCAACACCGCGTAGCGACTGCAACGCGCAACAAAACGCCACCATTAAAACACAATTAATTGCTGCAGGTTTAGCATCAACTTGGTGCCTAAGAGGCGAGAGACAGCGAACGCACGTGGCCAACTCGGCGTCTTCCACTTCTTTGGCGGCGACGAGATGCGCGTCCGCTAGCAACGCAGTCGCCTCGCCGTCGTATTGGACACTGCACAGACAAAGCGAGGCCTTCTTCTCCTCGGCGTCGACGATAACGCGCTGGAGCTGTAGCTTCCCGAGCTCGCAGCGCACGAGGAAGAGCGCGTCGCCCCACGCCAACAACTTGCCCATGATGATCAGGGATCGATAATCAAGTGTCAGGTTACTTCGAAGTGTACCAGTAACCCGTAACCCAATCGTGAGGGTTACGTAACTGGGGTACGAGGGGGTTACGCTGCTTCAACGACCTGATACGACAATGCCGCGCATGAAGCTGCTGCTGGCGGTGCTTCTGTCGCCCTTGTGGCTCAGTTTCGCTGTGCTATGGGGCGTCCTGGGACTGCAGTTCACCATGGCAGCCAGTCGAGTGGCTGCACTCGCTCCGCTGTTGCTGTGGACGCCCTGGACGCTCGATCTTTGGGGGTCGAGGGCGACCCCCGTCCAAGTTCCGGTCGCTGCGACGGCGTCTCTGGCGCTGGGTCTGATACTCCCCAAGACTCCGCTACTCCATCTGTCGGTCTGGGTGTCCCTGGTGCAGTTCATCGTATACTGCGCTGGGGCGGCCCCGGCCTCGGCGCTGTGGTTCGCGGCGCTCGCCTGCTTCGTGCCGGCCTGGAGCTCCATGAGTCGCCTGAGACTGTGGCTGCCGGCGCACGAGACTGTCCTGCACGCGGTGGAGCACCAGATCTACGAAAGCTGCTTGGGCGACGGGTTTACGCTGAAGATGGTGGCTGGACTGGGGACGGTGCACGTGCCGTATTCAGGAGAGGTGGCGAACAAGCCTCGGACGCTTGTGCTGGTGCACGGATACGGCGCCGGAAATGCGTTTTGGGCGTCGGTAAGTTGAGTTCGCTTGGGGGACGAGAGGGTGGTGTGTTGATTGGAGGTTGTGCTGACGTTGGGGTGCCGTGTGCAGAATCTGCGAGATCTCGCGAAGGCCTTTGACGTGGTAAGCTTACCGTCGTGTGATATTATTTTTCGGTGGAGTTGTCTAATGATGCGTTCCATGTTGCAGTATGTTGTGGAGTGGAAAGGGATTGGACGGTCACTGCGCCCTGCATTCAAGCCAAAAAGTCCTGCCGAGGCTGACGCGTTTTTCGTTGAGTCGCTCGAGGAGTGGCGGGAGGAACTGAAGGTGAGTTCGCGACTGGCAGCGTTGTCGTGATGCATAGCTGAACGTATAATGTTGTGTCACATGCTATGGTTCAGCTTGACAAGTTCATTCTCTGCGGACATTCGATGGGAGCACTCTACGCAACATACTATGCGTCCAAGTATCCCAAGGCGCTAGAGCACGTGATTCTGGTTTCACCTGCTGGCGTCCATGCTACGTCGCTGACCCATTCCGAGCTTCCACTGGGTCGCCGAATTGCTTATGCCCTGCATCTTACTCCAATGGTACGTGGGTGATGGCCATCACTTGTTCAACTCTCTGGTACTTCCTAATAACCATTTTGTGATTTTTGTTTCAGTCGGTAGCTCGCGGAATGGGTCCTCTCGGCCCGCGTTTGGTCCACTGGATGGTGAAGAAGCGCGTTTCGTGGACCCCACCCAGCAACGCAATCCGTATGGGCGAGTTGGACTTTGAGCTGTTCGCAAAGTACTGTTACCACAACTGGGCTCTGAAGGCTTCTGGGGACATTGCTGTGCACACGCACTTGCACCCGGTAAGCCAGCTACTGTTGTTGTTGGTGGCACACCCGTTTCTTAAAGAGTTCTGACGTCGGATTGTGATGCTGCTTGGTCAGGGTGCGGCTGCGCGCGGAACCCCACTTTCCGAGCTCATCGTGCCGGAGAAGTGGGCGCTGCCGGTGACGTTCATGTATGGCGGTGGGCCGGACTGGATGCCGAAGGAGCACGGCGAGGCGGTGGTGGAGCGCCTTCAGAGTGCCGAGAGCTATGCCAGCTTCCGCGTTGTCCCGTTGTCGGGGCACCAAGTGTTCATGGACAACCCGAGCGCCTTCAATCGTGTTCTCATAGCGGCGGTGCACGACTGGGAACTCGCCAGCGTCAACAAGCCTAAAGTGAGTCAAGGAGCTCGGCTAGCGAGCTAAAGTGTCAGGACACCGAGCAGATTGCCGACCTACTTCGATCAGATCGACGTTTACGTGCCAAGTTCTGATCGCGACACTCGGTGTTCCTAAACATTGGAAGCTGAATACATGTAGTCGTGGTTCCCTAGAAATCGACGCGGGTTTTGAGCTCAGCAGGTATGTTGGTGGTCACCGTTGAGGCAAGCGCATGTTCCTGATTGCTTGAGCGAGGACCGGCGGCGACAAACCTGATTACGCGGCGGCATGACTGCCCACCTACACAGTGTTGCATTTCAGTAACATCATACTACGAGAATATGCAAAGTGTCTAGATATCGTTTGATACAGCTCTGATAAACCAACACTTCATTTTTGCTGACATATATTCTTGAAGGTTATAGAAAAAGAAAAGGAAGCACATCATCAGAATGATGGTCTTACTTCACATCGCGCCACTTCCATCTCAACGTCAGAAACGAATTTGCGCCATGCCGTCCAGCCCAGAGGAACCGGCGTCTCCTGGACGTCCCGGGCCGCCCGCGTTCTTCCGCTCGCCGGGGTTCCGCCTGACGCTGCTGGTGCTCGCGCCGCTCTTCGCGCTGCTGCTGACGCTCTGGGGCATCGTCGGCCGCGTGCTCACACTTCCGCCCAAGCAGGTAGCGGCCGCCGCGCTCGCCATCACGTGGGCCCTGTACCTCTGCATCCCGCACATCCCCGTGCGTCTGCTGGACTGGCCGCTGGTCATCACGCTGGGGCTCGCCGTGCTCTCGCAGCTGCCGCGACACAAGAGCCACGGCGCGCACAGCGTCGTCACGGCGGCGCTCGTGGTCTACGCCATCGTCCGTGTGAGTCTCACGAGTCTGGAGAGCGGCAGCACCGAGAAGGCCATTGTGGACACTTTGACGGTGCTCTGCTGCCTCTTCCCCGTGTGGCTGTCCATTTGCAACTTGCATCTGTGGCTGCCGTCGGATCTGGACGAGCTGGAGAAGGTCGAGAGGAAGATTTACGAGCAGTTTATCGTCACGGAATTCACGCAGACAAAAGTTGCGGGGCTTGGAACGATCCACGTGCCGTACTGCGTCGATAGCAAGCAGCTCCCGCCGCGGAACCTGGTACTTGTGCACGGATACCTGGCGGGCAATGCCTTTTGGACGGCCAACCTTCAAACCCTTGCAAAGTCCTTCAACGTGGTACGTGCACCAGTTTTTTTTAAGTGCGACGGTGCAGAAGTTTGTGGTTAACTTTGGATGGATGTAATTTCTTGTAGTACGCGGTGGAGTGGAGAGGAATTGGACGTTCCGACCGCCCAAAATGGCACCCGAAGACGGACGATGAAATGGACGACTTCTTTGTCGAGTCACTAGAAGATTGGAGGCGCGAGCTTCATCTCGACCGCTTCATTCTTTGTGGTCACTCGATGGGGGTACGTGGGCTGTGAAAACGAGTTGCGTTGAATTCGAAATTGGTTCTGACATCTTCATATGGCATCGACAACTCTGCTTTTCAGGCCATGTACAGCACCTATTTCGCAGAGAAATACCCGCAACGCATTGAGCACCTTATTTTAATTTCCCCTGCGGGAGTCAACAGCAGCGAACTGAAGCAAGAGGACCTTCCCTCCTTTTTGAAGTTCACGTCGCTGTTCTACATCACTCCAATGGTACGCAACATAACCCGCTTCATGGTTTCTGCGTGTATTGGGCTCTAACATTTTTATCGTTCCTGTGCTTATCACATATAGAGTGCAATTCGATTCGCTGGCCCTCTAGGTCCGAGTCTTGTACGATGGTCGTGGCGGCAGCGCATCAAATGGACACCAACTACGAACATCGTTCGATCAGGGGAGGCGGACTTCGGCCTCATTACGGCCTACTGCTACCACAACTGGGCTCTCCAGGCCTCGGGCGATATCGCATTCTACACTCATTTGCATCCGGTAAGACTTTACACATACGTTCCAAGGTTGCATGCGCGTTGTACTGATGTGACTGTTTGCTAATTCAGGGAGCAAGTGCAAGACGCCGTGCATTGGACAGTATCCTTACTCCAGAGAAACTCCACGTCCCGCTAACCATTATGTACGGCGGTGGCATGGACTGGATGAACTCGGAATACGGTGAGGCGGTTGTTCGCCGCCTGGAAAATGATCAATATGCTGTTTTCCGCCTGGTGCCCGTTTCGGGTCATCAGGTGTTCATGGACAACCCCAGCGACTTCAATCAAATGCTGATCCAGGCGGTGCGTGACCAGGAGCATGCGGCTGCAGCATTCAACCAAATCCCAACTGGCATATAAATTTGGTATGGACACACTAATAATATCCATAAACAACGAACGAATGTGGCAGATGTGTTCATCATGTGGTGGCTCTCTTTCGCATTTGCTTGCAGATATCGACACTACTCAGCAAAGATGTAGATCTCGTTGTTCCTGTCAGATGGACGGGAGAGCGGCGCAAATTGAGGCAAGCCATCCTACATGTGTGCGTTCCATACCAAATCGAGATCGGATCGCGATAGTTGGGAACGCTACTTTTGCAACACACACTTTGCATTCTGCAGCCTACAGCTTCAGACCCTCCAGCAGCAAGCAATCCGTTGAAATGGCGAACCCCAGCGAAGACGAGTGGAGCCTGGTGAGCGAAGACGAAGAGGTGCTGTCGGATATGAGCTTCGATGACGTAGAGCCCGAGACTGAAGCCCAAGTCGAGTCTGACCCGGAAGTGACAGTGCCCAAGGCAGAAGCTTCTTCATCTAGCGTTGAAGATGTGGCGTCGACTCCCGAGGAAGAAACCGCGGACGTGCTATCGCTTCTCGACAACACCAACGTATCCGAGCGCTCAGCTGCGGGGTACTCTCATGATATTCGAGTTTCGTTACTCTCGCCAGTTCACCAAGATTGGTTTGTCGGTGCACCTCCACGATACTCCTCACCTCCGTCGGCGGGCGAGTCTCCCAAGCAAAGTATCAAGCTGGCGTTCATCGGATCTGATGTCCGCCCCATAGCTTTCCCTGAACGCCTACGAGCGCTTACTGCGGCGATGCGTCCACGCACAGGAGAAGTTTCGCCGCCAACGTTCACCGAAGTGACACCGTTCAAGCAGGACCAATGCACTCAAGTCGACTTGGCCGCCCCAGTTGATGAATCGCATGAAACCTGTGCAATGCTGCTTCGAGGAGCTCTAGACCGGTCGATGATGATGGCCAATCAACTCCGGACCAAGTCCCAGGACAACGAGCGACTTTCGTTTCGCATCGCGGAATTGGAGAGCGTGGCTATTCAAACCGAGCAGAAGACTCGGCGTAGCGCAATGAAGATCAAGATGAACGAACGCAGTTTGGCACTTGCCAAACAGCAGACCAAACTCACTGCTGACCAAGATAACCTGATGACAATTTCTGACAGTGTCAGGCGGGAAAATGCCCAATTGGAAGCTCAGAATGCGGTTCTGCGCGGAGAGGACCAAGCGTTGGCTGTACGCAGCTTGGACGAGCTTGAAGAACTTGAAACGATGCTGACACGCGGCATCGAGAACGTTCGTGCTGCCGTTCGTGCCAAGTACCGAGCAGCCGTGGAGAAGCGCCGCGAAAGGGAGCTGTGTGTCGTGTGTTTTGAGCAGCCGGTGTCGGTGGTCCTGCTTCCCTGTCGACACCAAGTTCTCTGTGCGTCGTGTGCGGTGCGAGTGACGACTTGCCCCATCGACCGCAGGGACATTCAGAACAAAGTTCTGACCTATGGACTCGACGCCTACGCAGACAACGACAAGTAGGGTGTTCCATGAGCAAGACGCCGTATTCGGCTTACCCATTTCAACGAACGAGTGCATTGTTTTTTGTTTCTTTCTCTTGCTTGCAGTTGCCGTATGAAAGAGCTTGACAGTCTAGTCGAACATGCCGTTGTAGAACTGCAGCAGCTGCTGGCGACTCTTTTGCTTGTGCAAGTCAGCGGCCGAGCGATCCAGCTTGCGCTTGATCTTTTTGCCCGAGATGGCGCTGCGGACGGTGTCCGAGTCAGAGGACGACGAGGAGGACGAGTCGTCGTCGTGTCTGCTGCGACTCCTCTTGCGGTCTTTCTTCTTCCTTTTCTTCTTAGAGTCGGCGGACTTGTGCTTGCGCTTCTTGTCCTCGGAACGGCGGTGCTTCCTTTTCTTCTTTGAGTGACGCGACCTCTTCCTGCTGCTGTCGCTCGAGTCAGAGGAGGACGATCTGCCCCTGCTCCGAGACGACGAAAAGACGGAGCCGCGGCGCTCGTGCTTCCGTCTGTGGCTCCGGCCGCGAGGCGAGCGCGAGCGATGGCGCCCTCGCTCTCTCGATCGGCGATCGCTGCACGAAGAAGAAGAAGTGAGTGACTCGTCGTAGTCGACGAAGGGATGAAGACTGACCTGGTTGATCGCTCCCTCGATCGCGACCGGGCGCGAGAGCGCTCCGGGGACTGGCTGCCTACTCAGATGCGACGTCGTTCATGTCCTAATCGTTGTTAGTACGGCAGCTTTGTCGCTGGGGGCAGGCTGCGGAAAGCCGCCGCTAATACTTACCACTCCGACGGTCACGAGCCATTATTGCTTTTGGCAAAAAAGGAGAAACGGATTTTCTCTGTCAATAATATTTAGGAAGACCAATTCGGGAACCTGAACAAAAGCGGACCTTGTAGAATTTTCTCAGTCCAAGTCATGCAGTTGTCAATGCTTTGAAAAGCCTGACAACCCTTGGCTCGCAGCGGGGTCTTCAGCAAGGTGTAGCGTAGGTCGTGGCTTGCAGAGGACCTTGGTCTTAGCTGGTAAAAGAAGAAGTGATATTGTTTGTGGTTAGCTATGCTTCGGGGGCCGGCCTCGTTGGCACTCGAAGCTTCTGGAAAAAGAGAAAGGGAATAGAGATCTGATCTTCAACCTAACAGCGTAAGTCAAAGCGAGCAGACTTTCCACAACGGCATTCATGTATGCCAACGCTGGCATCGACACCATCGTTGGTGGCGGTCCGTGTTGTCACTCCGCCCCATGCTGTTGCCGCTTATCATGGAAATAGTCTGCGAATATTCACTCGTTGTTTGGTAGCACCGTAGTCCAGTGTCACCGTTCCGTTGTCGTGCACTTCCGTGATTGCAAATGGTCCTTTTGCAACCTCGCGATGTTTGTTTCCTCGGTCCTTGGGAGCCACACGAACCATGACATGATCTCCAACTTGGTAGAAATGTTGGAGCCGCGTAGCGTTTTCCCGGTCGTTCTCTCTTATGATCGCGTCAAATCGCCGCTTGGTCAGATAACTCCAGTTTGCTTCGTGGAGCTGTCGAGTGATCAGGTCTTGACCAAAGATCAAATGCGCAGGCGTCGTTATCTGATGCAATTGTTCAACTCCAGGTGCACTCGCTCACAGATTGCATTGGCTTGCGGATTCTTGGCCGATATTGGCTTGGGCTTGATACCGTAGCTGGCTAGCATCTCGCGAAATTCGCTAGTATTAAACTCGTTACCGCGATCAAAGACCACCTCTTTCGGGCGCGGATATCGACAGAGCCAGGTTGCATCAAAGTTCTCTGCAGCAGTTTTCCCCCGGTTATTTTGCTGGATCGAGACTTCCAGCCCCGCGTTGCCTCGTCGATCACCGTTAGCGCATACTGGCGCTCGTTGCCGTAGGGCCCCATCGTGTCGACATGAACCACATCAAANACCAGACCAGTAGAAGGTGGGCTTCATCGTGTGAAACTGGCGCTTAGCTCCCGGGTGCAAGAGATTGTTGTGATACCATTCCACAAGCTCGCTCCGCAGGGACTCCGGAATTACCACGCTTCTGGTAAGTCAACAGTCTCGTACCCATCATATTCAGGATCTGGTAGTCGGGATTATTGGAATTGTTCATACACGACTGCATTATTGCTTGCGTGGCCTCGTCTTCACTTTGGTGTTGTTTAATGTATCCTCCATCCACAACACAGTCAACTGGTTCAATTAGTAACGCCTCAAGCTCTGCATTGTTTGCTCTCCGAGTTTTCATCATACTCCATTCGAGAGAACGCGTCTGCAGCAACATTGGCACGCCCTTGGACGTACTCGCATGTGATTTTGTACTCGGACAACAACAATTTCCACCGTTTCACTCGCAACGAATTCTCCGTGGGAAATATGAGATTCTTGTGGTCTGTGTGTACAACCACTGGAAACCCAAGTAGCATCGTTCTGTACTCCTTCAGAATCTCCACGACAGACAGCAACTCCAGTTCCATCGTAGTATAGTTTCGTTGTGCTGGCGTGAGACTTCGGGAATAGCACGCAATCAGCTTTCCCTGTTGTTGAATCAGTCCTCCAACCTGCTTTCCGCTTGCGTCTGCGTAAATGTCGAATGACTGCGTAAAGTCCGGGAAGGACAGCAGAACTGCCTTCGCCAACACCTTCTTGATACCTTCAAAGGCTTCGCTCTCCACCGAAGTCCATACGAACGCTGCCTTCGGCGACGTCAACTGCGTCAACGGCTTTAGCAATGCCGACTTTCCCGACACCATCTCCCGGTAATAGTTGATCATCCCGAGAAATCTGCGTAGTTCCCGCTTGTTCTTCGGCTCCTTCAGCTGAATTATGGCTCGGATCTTCTTCTCCTGGGGCTTGATACCGTCAGCATTGATGGTGAATCCTAAGTACTCCACACTTGGGCAGAAGATATGGCATTTCTTGCTGTTCAGCGTCACATTGTACTCTTGCAGGCGGCTGAAGACGACCCGCAGGTGCTCCAAATGGTCTTCCGCCGTCTTGGAGAAAATGAGAATGTCGTCTAAATAGACGATCACAAAGTCCAAACCCGCTAGAATCTTCGACATGCACGCCTGGTACTCATCCGGCGCCGTGGATATTCCCATGGGTAGTCTTTTGTACTGAAACTTGCCGAATGTCGTACAGAACGCTGTTAGTGGTCTGTTTCTCTCTGCCAACTGCCTGGCATAATACCCCATGTTTGCATCGAGTGAAGAGAAGAACTTTGCCCCACCTAGGCGTATCAACACTTCACGAATGAGCGGCACATAATACGGGTGGCGCTTCAGGAACTTGTTCAACGCCCTGAAGTCCGTCAGCAACCGAAGTCGTCCATCTGGCTTCTTCAAAAAGAAAGCTGGCGATGCCCAGTCACTGTCGTAGATCTGCTCTAGTACGTCCAGCTTTATGAGACGCTGGATCTCCTTACGTGCTGCAGCTTCCTCACTCCTCGGCGTCGAGTATGGTCGAGAATGCACGGGTGTGAAGTCCTTTGCCATGGGCAGAACATAATCTGGAAACTTCATACGCCCCAGGTGCCCGTTGTACAGTTTCTCGAAGTGAGTTAGCAGCTCGATGATGCGATCGTATGTGGACTGGTCAATATCAGCTGCACCAACCATCTCTTCCGGCTTCACTGCCGTGTCATTGATTTCTTTCAATTCATCTGTGGTGTTCACGTCCAACTGCTCGTCGGCCTTCTGGAGAGCACCCGTGTTGACAGCAACTGTGTTGCCGTTCCACTCAACCGTTCCGTCGCAGAAATTGACGATAATTCCAAGTGCGCTCATCAGATCGCGACCGATGACCATTTCGTCCTTCGCGTCCTTGATGACGGAAAACGTGTGCGTGATACGGGTACCATAGTTCAAATCCATGAACCGAAACTTTACAGGAATCGAACCTTCAGCATCAACGAAGCCCTCGACCTGCTCGTACGTCAAGTTCGAAGGGGTCATTTCGAACCCGAGCTTCTGATTAGCTGCTAGCACATCTGCATTGATGTAGCTCGTTCCGCAGCCTGTGTCCACCAAAGCGACACGTTCTTCTCGCGTCTTTGACAGGCGGAAACGAAGACGCATCGGCGGCTTCTTGGTTGACTTCTCTCGTTGGACACTACTGATGACTTTACACTCTCTCTCGTCGCTCAACGAGTACTCCGAGTCCAAGTCTTCCATGTACGTCATCTTGGCCTCCTCGGTCTTCTTGGCGTACTCCGTCCGCTGGGTGTTGCCCTTCGTGGCGTTCTTCTTCTGGGTAAAGCACTCGCTGTCACTGTGCGAGTTTGTATGGTGTAAGTTGCACCACTTGTCGCTTTGTTGCTTATCACGCGGCTGGACTTGCTGCGACTGGTTGTGTCCCTTCTTGTTGTACTTGCCGCGGTATCTTGTTTCCCAGCGCTCTGCTTTCCAGCGCCTTGCTTTCCAGCATTCTGCTTCCAGCTCCCCGCACATCGGTCCTTGCCTTGGCGGCGTATCTCGGATTGCTCCAACCGCTGGAAGTACTGCACCGTCTTAGTCATCGAGGTGAGGTGGACTCCGCTCATCTCGTACGCTGTTATCCACTCCCTGGGCATGGCGCGTTTGAAGATGCGAATCAGCATCTGCTCATCTAGCTCGAAAGCATTGAATGGAAGATGCTTGAGCATGCGTGAAATTTCCCGCATTCGTAGCAAACATTCGGACACCGTCTCGTTGCGCTTTTTGGAGAACTGCTCCAGCTCCTCCTCGAGCCGTTCATGGTACATGTTGGGCACAAATATCCGGCCCCACGTCATGTAGGCATCGTCAAAAGCATCTTGATCATTGACGTCGACCTGGTCCGAAGCCGTCGTCCACGCATCCAGGGCTTCATCGTCCAGCAACAGATTCACGTGCTGCGCCTTCTCTGCTGATGTCCACGTCTTCAACGTGCTAATGCGCTCGAACTCCTTGTACCATCTCAGCCAATCTTGCGCAGAGCCTCCATTGAAGCGCGCAAGGCTGATCTTGATGAACTCCCGTTCATGGCTTGAAGTCTTCTTCCTGGTGGTGATCTGGAACGTCACCATCTTCGACATCTCCGTGCCGTCGTTGCCTTCTCCGTTCATTTTCACTTGCTTTCCTTGCCTCCACAAGGTTTGAGAATTCTCAAAGTGACAACCCTTGGCTCGCAGCGGG